>JAJIYU010000221.1:0-59878 GCA_030144865.1 Tinospora cordifolia | reverse complement strand
TATATATACACACTGAATCTTCGACAGAGGAGATGGATTGAGTTCCTCAATGATTATGACTTTCAGCTTCACTGTCATCCCAATAAGGTGAATGTTGTTGCCGATGCTCTTAGTAGAAAATCTAGCAGGAAGGATGAAGAAGTGGGACAGATGTATCAGCTAATTAGTGAGTATAATTTGGATATGGACACTGAGGAGAGGCAAACATATTTGTATGCAGTTACTTAACAGCCTGATATCTTATACCAGATCAGAGATGAGCAGAGAATTGATAAGTGGATTATGGATTTGATTGAGGGCGTCAAATAGGGCAAGCATACAAACTTTAGGCTTGATGCAGAAGGTGCACTCAGATTGGGGAGTAGAATATGTGTGCCAAGTTCTAGACAGACAAAGGGAACCATACTAGATGAGGCATACTAAACGAAGTATACAATGCATCCAGGTGGTGACAAAATGTATCAGAATCTGAAGAAAACTTTCTGGTGGTGAGGGATGAAGAGAAACATAGCTAAGTATGTCTCCCGGTGTTTGATTTGTCAGCAAGTAAAGGCCGAGCATAGAAAACTATCAAGACTATTGCAACCACTTCCGATCCTAGAATGGAAGTGGGATAATATTGTGATGGATTTTGTTAGTAGCTTGCCGAGAAGTCACAAGGGGGAAGAAACCGTGTGGGTCAATGTAGATCGATTGACTAAGGTAGCACATTTTCTACCTATTCGATCTACTGATGCAGTGAGTAGACTAGGTGAGCTTTATGTTAGAGAGATTGTGTGGCTTCATGGCGTCCCCAAGACAATAGTGTTAGACAGAGATTCCTGATTTACATCTCAATTCTAGTAGAGCTTACAGAAGGAATTGGGGAGCAGACTCACTATGAGCACAGCCTTTCATCTGCAAACAGATGGGCAGTCAGAAAGGGTCATACAGATGTTGGAAGATATGCTGAGAGCATGTGCCATAGATTTCAAAGGTAATTGGAGCAAGCATCTACATCTAGCTGAGTTTGCCTATAATAATAGCTATCAAGCAAGCATCAGGATGGCTCCATATGAGGCGCTTTACGACAAACCCTTTAGATTACCATCTTGTTGGGCAAATTTTGAGGATCAGGTACTCACTGGACCCGAGATGATTGAGGAAATGAACCGATAAGTTAAGCAAATCCAGAAGAGACTAGCTACAGCACAGAGCAGACAGAAGAGCTACGCTGACAAGAGGAGGAAACTCATAGAGTTCTAGCCAAGTGATCGAGTATTCTTGAGAGTTAGTCCACATAAAGGGATCCGATGGTTTGGAGTGAAGGGGTAACTAGCACCACGGTACATTGGTCCATTTGAGATCATTAGACGGGTCAGTGTATGTGCTTATGAGTTGGATTTGCCAAGCAAATTTTCATTAATACATAATGTGTTCCACGTCTCGATGCTCTAGAAATATGAACTAGATTCTTCTCATATTCTATAGCGGGAGGATGTAGTACTTCGGGACGATGCCACTTACGAGGAGCCAGCAATTAGAATTCTTGATCGCAAGGTGCAGAGTCTCAGGACCAAAGACATACCCCTAGTAAAGGTCTTGTGGAGGCATCATAACCTAGAGGAGGCGACTTGGGAACTAGAGAGCAAGATGCAGAAGAATACCCAGCTCTCTTCACTAGGAGCACTTGATGGGACACATCTTTGAGGTATGTACTCCTGTTCAAATTTCGGGAACGAAATTTCTTTTGAGGGGGGTAGATTGTAATAACCCAGACTTTTATAACGTATACACGTCAAAAATAAATTTATTTTAAATATGATATAATTAAGAAAATAAATGAATCATGTTTTAAATAAATGTGTAGAAATTAATTAAATTAAACTATTTATTGAAAGAAATAATAGTTGTATAAATAATAATAAGAATAAAAATAATAATATAATAAAATTAAAGTAGAATTGTAAATAATGCAATATACATACATATTTGCATTAATATGTGGGGTGGTAATGAATAAGGGAATAATAAAAGGATAATATGAGGATAATAACGAGATAATTATGAGCCACTATTTTTAACTTCTTTGAAGATAATAAAGAGATAATATGAGGATAATCAAGAGATAATAGGGAGACAATAAGGGAATAATAAAGGGATAATGTGAGGATAATAAAGAGATAATGATGAGCCACTATTTTTGACTTCTTTGAGGATAACAAAGAGATAATATGAGGATAATCAAGAGATAATAGGAAGATAATAAAGGAATAATAAAGGGATAAAGTGAGGATAATAAAGAGATAATGATGAGCCACTATTTTTTACTTCTTTGAGGATAACAAAGAGATAATATGAGAATAATCACGAGATAATAGGGAGATAATAAGGGAATAATAAAGGAATAATTTGAGGATAATAAAGAGATAATGATGAGCCACTATTTTTCACTTCTTTGAGGATAATAAAGAGATAATATGAGAATAATCAAGAAATAATAGGGAGATAATAAGGGAATAATAAAGGGATAATGTGATGATAATAAAGAGATAATGATGAGCCACTATTTTTGACTTCTTTGAGGATAATAAAGAGATAATAAGGAGATAATTATGGAATTATTCAAATGGGGTGTGATACTTGATGTTTCTAGAATGCTTGGGAGTCTTCACTTCATCTTATTCACAGAGCACGAACTAGGGAAAAAGGAGAAAAGAAAAAAAACAAAGAGAAAGCAAAGGAAAGATCTGAATTTTGCCAGATTCGACGCATAGATTATTTTTATAAATCATCTGGAGGATTTCTGAAGGTGCAAATCCTTTGATAGGTAATAACTCTCTATCCGCTCGTGTTTTGAAGTAGTGACTAGTTTCAAATATGATCTATTTTGAATTTGGGAGGAAATGAATGTAGTTTTGTACGCTCATGTGGTGAAATGAGAAATTTGAATTTCTGGAAAAAACCCTTTTATTTGGAATTTGATATGAATGATCCAGATTTGATGTCTATGATGGTTATTGATATAGTTTGGGGATTTTTGAGATTTGAAGGATTGAATCTGTAAATGTTGATTTCAGATTTGACAAGTGGTGAGTGTTGAGGAACGGCGCAAGGGTCTGTCCGGCATATACAGGTGGGCAGTATTTCCTTGCTTACTAGTATTATGCGGGTTTTGTATGCGAAACATGATGAATGTTTATATTCTTGTATTTATTATCCTGCTAGGAGTGTGTGAATTGATTTGGAATGGTTGCCATGAAATCCTAATGCCTGGTTATGTGCTTTCTAGAGTTATGAATTGTTGAAATGTCTATTGAATGGTTTATATGATTTGTTTGGCATAGGTTAGTACATGTTATGTTGCATGGTTTGAATTTCTTGTTTAGAAAACTAAAGAAGATTAATGGTTTATTAATAACGCCAAGTACCAGGGTGATCGATGGTCCGCTAGTGCATCACTTAGATTATGATCAGGGTGTGGCCAGGGCGTCATTATGGGTATCCCCAAATCAGGCCAAACTGTGAGTGGCTGTGTGATCCTAGAATTTGGGAGATCATAGTAGTTTCTATATGATTTCTATATCTTCATGGATCGTGGTCTCAGAGGTAGACTTCTATGTGATAAAGATGTCGCACCTAGTTGTGTCCAAGATCACAAGGGGATATCGAGGGTGGTTCACTCTTTTGGTTGATTCCTGACAGTGTTCAGACGGATCGATAGAAATAACCAATTAATTGAATGAAATGCCCTAATGTAATGAAACCGTATGCATGTTTTGTATGCTGGTCTGTATAATGCTAGTGATGTGTGGGAGAGATCCACTAGGCTTTCGAGCTCACCCCATTTTTATTTTTCAAGTACCCATGGGCTTGGTGCTCAATGAGGATTGACAGACCCGGAGACTGGTGGAGAGTTTTTCAGAGATGTTTTATTTTGAATTCTATTTCAGAGTTGTTGTATTTTGAACATGGGCCTGTTGCCTAGCTAGTTATCATTTTGTGTAAATAGAACTATTTTGTATTATGAAACATTGTTTGAAACTTTGGCCTGTGAGCCTATTATTTTGTTCATGTTATATGTTGAACAAATATTTCATAGTTTGAAATATTATGAATGAATAGTGATTCATTCAATGGTTTTAGACGAATGTTTTGAGATTTGAAAGCTTTCACAGGTACTTTGATTTTCTGTATTATTTCCTATGAAATTTCGGTGGTATAATTTTGAATGTTATTTGAAAACATATTGAAAGTTTATTTGACAATGAATATCGTGTAAGAGATTGTTTTGTTTTGAAACAAACAAAGAGAAGAAATTATTTGAATTGAACAGAACAAGGAAAAAGAAAACGGATGAAGTCACCCGTCCTGGCACTCCGCATGCGCCGGTGCAAGGGCCGGGGTGTGCCCATATCAAGTTCTAAAAGTTGTCTTGTATATGTCAGATTCTCTAATCCTTAGCTGGTGATACCCTCATCGTAAATCAATCTTGGAGAAATGAGTGGCCCCCCTGAACTGATCAAACAGGTCCTCTATTCTAGGCAACGGGTATTTGTTTTTTATCGTTGCTTGGTTTAACCTCCGATAGTCTACACACAGTCTCAAGGATCCATCCTTTTTCTTCACAAACAATACTGGAGCTCCCATGGTGACTCACTAGGTCTAATAAATCCCCTCTCGCAGAGCTCATCTAATTGTGTCTTCAGTTCAATTAATTCTACTGGTGCCTTTCTATAGGGTGGAATGGCTATGGGATCAGTGCCTGGATGCAATTTAATCTTGAACTCCAATTGTCTATGTGGTGGGAGTCCCGGTAGATCATCAGGGAACACATCTACCTATTCCTTCATTACAGGTATATCTTGTATTTCCCTAGACTTTTCGGTATCCTATTCTAATAATTGCCTGAAGTCCTCTTTCTATTTTATAAAATATAGCATGGCTAACATAGGACTCCTTGGCAATCTCTGCATGTCCCCATCTATCTTCAATACCTCACCAGATGGTAGCCTCACCATCACCCTTCATCTCTGACAATCGATCTGTGCTTGATATTAGGTCAGCTAGTCCTTACCCAAGATCACATAATATCCATGAAAATGGAATGCACAAAGATCAACTAAAATTAGCTTATCTCCAAAGCTAAGGTCACATCTACAGTATTTCCTCGAACTCACAGTAGTCCCTATGGGTGTGGCCACATCTAACATCACTGGCAACGGACTCGTTACTAATTGTAACCTATCTACTAGGTTCTTTAAAATAAAGGATCTAGTGGCACCCAAATCAAACAAAACTTGGACTGCAATGCCAAACAAGAGAAATGTACCTTCCACCACTGGAGTGGGATTTGTCTGGCCGTCTACAGCATACAGATTGGCTTGGTTTCTCTGTGGTAGCTGTGGCTATGTTTGTTGCCTCTGTTGAGGGTGATTACTTTGTCCACGGGTCTGTTGTTGTTGCTGCTAGGGTGTTGGAGCTTGTGCTCTAGTAGGACAGTACTTTGCAATGTGCCCTTGTTGTTTGCATGTATAACACAACCCTAGCTTTCTAGCCTGATCTGTCTGATGGTCTCTGGCACGGTCGGGTCGAGCTTGCTGTGCCTATGGCTGTCGTTGAAGCTGAGGCACTCTGTGCCCCTCCTGTTTGCTCGGCCTCTTCTGTGAAGGTCCTGCAGCCTTCTCTAACCTAGTCCTCTTCTTCACCTTCAATGCCTGCTCAAACTCTAGGTCTCTCTCAAAGATCTGCGCCCTCTCCACAGTATCCATAAAGGTCGTCAACTTAAGTTGTGCCAAGATCTTTCTTATCTCCACTTTCAGAACCTCAATGAAATGATCCATCTTGAACTTCTCATCCATGACCAAAGCAGAAGCAAATCTAGCCAACTCTGTAAATCTCTACTCGTACTTTGTGACCGTCACAGTCCTCTACTTTAGGTTGACAAACTCTGACTGCAGCTGCTCTTTCTTGTAGTAGAGAAAAACTTACTGTAGAACCTTGTCTTGAATTCTTCCCAAGTCATGACTGTTTGATCAATGGTGGGGTCATTCACAATCATCTCCCACCAATGGTAGGCTGGCCCTACCAACTGATACACTACTAGTGCCACTCTCCTGGGCCCATATAAGTGCTTATTCATCTCTGTGAACCATCTGTCGGCTACCGTATAATCACCAATCCCTTCAAAATTACTGGGAAGTAGCTTCTAGAACTCCACCAATAGGTCCTTCTACTCCCTATCAAACCCAACAAGTTTATAATGTGGTACTGCCTCTGTGGAAGTGGACCCCTAATGGACCTGAGGCTAAGCCTATGCCGGTGGCTCTGTCGATAACTGTGGTTGCACTTGTGGCTGTATCGGTACTGATGGTTATGGTGATGCTGATGGCTCCTGGGTCCTCATAGCCTGCTCCACTGCCCTCTACATCATCTCGGTGATGGCCTTTGGCTTCAGTGTAACCACTATAGGTGCTGGTGTCACAAGAGTGCCCTCATCACTATGTCTCTTCTCGGCTCCATCCCTGCCTCTGACCACACCTCTCCTGGGTCTACCTCGACCTCTCGGCATTATCTACAAGTCGAAGATTTATTTTAGTATGCAATAATTAAATTAATTAAAGTAAAAAATTTTCACATCCATCAATACCCTTCACGTCATCGTGCTATTGTGAATCTAAATTCATGTCTCTAAGTTTTTGATTTGTTTTAGTGGCTTAGGGGTTTATGCTTATAAGTCAACAACAATACGTTTGTTTCTGGGTACAGGAATTTGTGTATCAATACTCAAAATAATCATACCCCATATATAACATACAAGCACACAACAACCAATCAAACAATGCACTTGGCATAATGGAACCAAACAATTCCATTACGGCTAGTATATTTACGCCAAATCATGGTCTCTAAGGATGAGACAAGACCCACCATACTCGACCGTCCCATACCAGTAGAATATAGTGCATGCAAGTTCTTGCAAAGATTTCGTTCATTGTCCATTAAAATTTTGCAAGTGTTTCACTCCTTAAGGTTGACGCAAGACCCACCATATGCGACCATCCCATACCAGTAGAATGTAGTGTGTACAAGTTTTGCCCAAGAGCCGATCACTCACCATACATAGTTCGTCAATCTCTGAGTCCAGGATTCCTCCATACCCCCAAATCCCTATGCGTCCCATACCACATAGTGATCAAGGATACAGGATCATCTCGATCTCGTGTCCTGACCAATCATGTGTTCGTTTCACACATTTTTAGTCTCTAGCTTATGTCCTAAAAGTTTTTATTTACTCTTATGGCAACACCCAGTCTCTAACTAGACTTGTGGTCTCAATACTTGGCTAACTAATTCGTCTATTGAATCACCAAGTTCAAACTCTATCTTAGATTTATTTGATGCCATCGCTCCTGAGTTTTGGACATTTCCTGAATAGAGCTCAACCTACAAGGCCACTATTGAAGTAGAGCTCAACCTACAGGGCCACTACAATACTTTCGTCCTACTGCGACTAGTTACTCGAGTATGCTGACATCACCTAAATCTTTTCTAGACTTCTATCCACCTAGTGGATGGATTCTACTCCTTTTATCCACTTTTCAAAAGTCAAGTCCAATAAAAATTCTTTTCCAGTGAAAATCAAATCTGGTGAAATTTTTTTTGTGAATTTTTCAATTCTGATAGAATCAAATTCATTCTTTGTAAATCTCAATCCATTAATTCTACCATCTGGGTTCTGATACCAGCTTTGTGACACCCTGGCCCCTAGTTCGTTCCTTATAGGTTCCCTTGGGCCGCGCTCGCTTAGAATGCGCGCCCATTCGACTGGGAAGCCACCACCGCATCGTTCGCCGAGAGCCGAAGCGCTGCTAGAATCATTTCTCATATTCTATTTCTTCTTTTTTTCTATTTCTTTTAGGTAATAAAAAATCCATTTAAATAGGCACAAATTTTTTTTGGAAATAAACTTCTAAGTAAATAAAATGGATAAGTGCAATTTCAAATGAAATGAAAAGCATCGAACTCAATATTTAAACAATTTAAAAATCTCCAAAATAATCCCAAACATTTAGTCACATGTAAAATGTTTAGAACAAAGGGAAAGAAAAGGGGTACATGCCCAGTTCAATCAAGTACAAAAATAAAATGCACAGCAAACACTAATAACCTCATCGGCGAGGTTTCAAAATAATCGAGCCCTCCGCAGTGTCCGTCGACTCGTGTTGTCCCAAAAATCACCTAAAAAGGAAAGGTGTGAGCTCAAGAGCCTAGTGGATCATACCTACACATCATTAGCATTATTTAAACCAGAAAACAAAACTTGCAAACACTTTCATTACATTGGGCATTTCACACATTTATTTGTTTTGTTATAACCTAAGACCAGATCCTCTTCGTAAGCCCCTATGATCCGGGAGCAAATCTGGGTACGCTATACAGCCATACCATGGGGACCACAGCCTAAGAAAATGGTAACACTCTACAACCATTACCATCTTTCGAAGACCATATCAGCTATCACAGGCAACTCTCTAGTGGCGTACCTACGATGCGCTTAAGGCTTGTCCATCATAAGAAGACTTACGATATGTTGTTGGCTCGTCCATCTCTCCAGTACGTATGTTCTTAATCATCCTTTAATCTTCTTTAGTTTCACAGTTCATTCCAAGCCACACCAATCATCAGTCGACGTAAAATAAATTTTCAAATAAAGAAATTCGCATGCTTGAACATTCAATAAACACCTCAATGGAACTGACTATGCAAGGTATTAAAGTAATATAACCGGTCATCATGAATTCACATCACATCATTCCAAACAAAAAATCACAAAATATCCTAGCATGCTCCTAGTTACATTAAATGTAAACACGCATCATGTATTGCATTTAAATTCTAAATAAAGCTAGGGAGTAAAGTAATCCCACCTACCTTAATTTTTCTGGAGTCGTTCGCGCTTCAACATTGCCTCCATTGTTCTTCATCTGAAATTAAAAATCAAGAAAATTTATTAATTTATTTTCAAGTTCCTCCTATTCACATTCATTTTCATTTGAAAATCTTCTTAAGTTTAGATAATTTATAATATAATTATAAAGTTTAAAAATCAATTTCAACTAAATAAAATAAGGTTTCTATATCTAAGAGTTAAACTAATTCCAAACTATTACTATACCACTTGAAAATCTCCACAAATTTAAATAATTCATTCATATCGTAGATAAGTTGATTACAAACAAAATAAAACTTCTCAATCTAAAGTCTACACTAATCTCTAAAAATATTAATTGTCGTTTGAAACTTTCTAAGCCTTCGAGGCCCATCCTTCGTATTCATTTTCAAGAAATAATTTATTTCCACAAATATCAACTCAGGGATTTTGGATTGAAAGGACTATATTTCTCTCAAAAATATTAGACTTCCTTAAATTTCCAAAATAATTCAAATAATAGATTTTTTTTAAAAATATATCTCCCAACCTCCAACCCCTTTAACTTTGATACCCAACATCCAACATCAATCCAAAAATCCACAAGCATGAGGAATAGTTTTAATGAGAATATAAATAAAGTTCCAAATTTCTAAATCTCATTTTGCGCATCTAAAATCAATGAAATAATCAATTTTTCAGCTATCACAATTTAGAATCTAGAAACATACATATTATACCTCTTCCACCATGTAAAACCATTCCTAATAAAATTAGGATTATATCTACAAAATCATCTCCCAACCATTTATTCAAAACTTATATGCATCAAAATAATATTTCTACTAAAATATCGATTAGGCTTCAAACTTCATGAAATTTTTTTTTCTACTGAAAGCTTAGATTTCCTAACTTTATTTCGCACATCTAAAATCACAGAAATTACGAAATAAATAAATTTTCAGCCATCAAAATTTAGAAATCAAAACTATGAACATAAAAATGTAAGAACGTTGAAATCAAAATTATACCACTGTTAAGTTTTTCCTTGCGTGCGAATCGCGCAACTTTCAGATTTGCAATTCCTTCGCGAAGCACGAACCAGCAGATGCAGCCGCTAGCTGGATTTTCTAGCACCACATACAATACATTTTCTCCTCTTTGTACATGGCTGGAATGGCAGCAGTAACAATGGTGGAAAAGAAGCAAACAAGGACAACACTCACCACGATGGACAGCAGCTCCACCACGCACTACATATCTTGTTTTTTTTTTTCTTCGTCTTCTTTGTTAACCACACACCAGCAAATGCAAGCATGCACTAGATCTGAAAATGTTCCTTCTTCATTGCAAGACGCCGCAGCTAGCTGGATGTAGCAACAAAAGTGGTGAACAGCAACAACAATGGTGGACAACAACCACTCAACACGGACTACATCTTGCTTCTTCACTACCCACTATAGTTGTAGCTTGTTTCTTCTTTTTCTTTGCTAACCACGAACCATCATGGACAACAAGCAACTGGACAACGAAAACACATCAGCAGGAGCAGCACGATGGACAACAACTCAAATCTGGCGTGATTGAGCTTGTAGCGGTGGGTTTTTGGTGGTGACAATAGCAGATTCAATGAACTTGAGGAGAATGGAGTGGCAGTCGGCTGTTATGTGTAGATGCGAACCAGATCGTGGCTGGTTTGATGCAAGGGACAAAGGTAGATTTTGATTCATAGCAATAGCAGCCATGAACTAGATCGTGATTCACAGAACCAAACACAAACCAGCTCGTGATTGAAATGAGGCAATGGCTATTCATTGTGGGTTCGGCGTGCTTCGAACTAGATCTGACAATGTTTGCTTCAAAAGTTTCAGATCTGATGTGTTTGTTACAGATCCGTAACAAGATTTGTTGGTTTTTGATCCTCAAATCCGAAGAAGAGGACGCACAATCTAGAGAAGAAGAAAACCATAAAAATTTTGGTTTTCGTCTTCGTTCCTCTTTTTTTTTTGTTCCAGCTCTAGAACTTGAGTGAAGAAAGAAAAAAAAACAATAAACTCTCTTCTTTTCTATTTTTTTTTTTTGGTCAATGCTTTGTATGTGTGTGACCAAGACATGGAGCAGTTTTCCTTATATATATATAAGCTCACATAGGTATTTTTTTTCACCACATGATTTTCAAAGTGCATATTTATTTTTAATTACTTAGTTGACAGATTTATTTATTATTATCATCATTTTTTTTGTGACCTGCTCGCGCTACAAAATAGGTCATCACAGTCATCACAAGTATGAGTAGTAGCGGGAGTGCGTAAATCCAATATGTACAAAGCTTTCCTCACCCCTATACATCGTTCTAACCCTCAATAGTAATAAACGGCATGAAGAAACCTACCAAAATGAATAAGAGGGCGCAGCTCTATGCAATAACCACCACCTTGCCCTTATCCACAGCAAAAGGACCTCAAAAGTTAAAGTAATAAGCCTAATTGTCCACAGTGGCTCAGTGAGTAATGCAGTCTGATTTATAACTTAAAGCGAGAATTCCATAAAAATAATACCATGAATGCATGAACAACAACATTATTTGAGTGAATGCAGCAATGAATACAGTTTAAATCCATAATGCAGTCGTGCACCTTCATTTGAAAATAGTTAAATAGTGAAAACATTCGTCGAGGCTCTCACTAACTTCCAAGGCACCTAAAAAATCCACTCGAGCGAGTTGTAGACAGTTAGGCATATTGTGACGACCCAAATCAAGACTTATTGTCGTTTCCATCATCCGTGGGCCCACAGAACCCCCTCAAGGCACTCTATGCTAGGTGGTCACTATCTGGGCCATATGAGAGACCGGCACCACTCGCACCCAAAGTACGGCGACTCCAGGTCCCGCATGCTCTGTAATACCCTGAAAGTCGATAAGACCTCCACGTCGTTAGTGAACGGTTAAAGTAGAATAACAAACTTAATAAAAGAATAAAAATGGCCAAAAATACCCAAAAACCATGTATTATAAGTCTGAATAAGCGTAAGAGTGATACCAATCTGGGAAGCACGAAAAATGACGAAGAAAAGACGCTAAACACCAAAATTTCATTCTGGTGTCCGCAGTAATTGGATTAGTGACCGCAGTAATTCCGAACAAACCCAAAAAACGAAGGGAAATACATCGTTCTGGTAACCGTGGTCGGTCCTATAGTGATCGCGATCATTGCAGGAGAAACCCAGAAACGAAACAGGGAAGTTCATTCTCGTGATAGCAGTTGGTGTTTGAGCGACCGTGGTAGTCACGCAAAAAACTAGAAAGCGAACAACGTGCACCAGTCTGTCCACCACGGTAATTGCATAGTGACCGTTGTAGTCGCACAGTGACCGCGGTAATTTGTCAATTTCTATATAAACAAAAGTGTGAAGAAACCCTAGATCTGAATTTTTCTGTTGCAAATAATTGATTTCTCTCTCAAGCTCTCACCAAACTTTCTCATCTCATTTCTTAAGTGTTCTTTTGAGTTCTAAGGTTAGTTTGAGCTCCTTCAAACCATTCTCTACTGTTTTCAAGCTCAGATCCACCAAGAGCAACATCAACAAAGGTGGATTCGGGTTGAGGCACGCTTGGAAAAGGTTTTGTGTTAAGGTAAATCTCGAAACCTTCTTGAGATCTTGTTTTATTAGCTTTTGAAACCACTTTCCTCAGGTGTAATCCATTTTTCCTTGAGTTAATGTGTGTTTTAAACTTAATGACCAGGTATTGAGGTGCTAAGCACATGTCGTCGAATGTGACATGCATCGGTGTTCCCTTGTTTTATTCCGATTTTGGGTGCATTTTGGAACACATGCGCCAAGAACACAAACCTTAGGGTTTTGGTTATGCCATAATGCTTTAGACTCACACATTCTCATTGTTTAAAAACCCTAGAGATTGATAAATTGAGGCGTGCACGGCGAGGAGCAAGGCGCAAGATTGAGGAGTACTAATGTGGGTGCGATTTTCCTTACTCCCTAGCCTTATCCAAATTTTGAATGCAGAACATGATGATTGGATTGCTTAAGATATGTTTAGAAGCATGCTAGGACTTGCTTGATTGACCTTGTTTGGGCTTGACTTGGCGTGTGTCGTTGATGCATGGTTGCTTGTGCCATAACATGCTAAATAGAGATTTCTATGAGTTAATCTCCATGAATGGCTGAACACATCTATTTTGTTTTATTTTAAATGTTACATTGATGATCACGTATGATTTGGAATGACATGTATGACTAAAGAACATTAACCTAAGATTAATAAATTGACGTACTGACATGGTGACCGGCCTTAGGGTGTCATCGTGGTGTCCCTACCTGAGCTGACTACGACAGCTGATTGTGTCTTCGGACGGAGAGTCACTACAGACTTCCATCCTTAGATTGTGGTACCGAAGGTAACCGGCCCTCAGGCGTTACCTCCGGATTCGCTCCCGAACCACACAGGGGATACTGAGGGTTATGGACTCTTTCGGTCGTAGATGATAACAAAACAAGAAATTGTGTGAAACGCCTAATGTAACAAAAGTAATTGTATGTTTTGTGTTTTGGTTTGTATAATGCTAATGATGTATAGGGATGATCCACTGGGTTCTCGAGCTCACCCCATATTTTCTATTACAGGTGATCATTGACACCGCAAGAGTAGGCCAGCATACGGGCTGTCATTTTGAGTAGTGACCTCGCTGGAAGGTTGTCACAGTTTACAGTTTTTTTGAGTTTACCGTTGTATCATTTGATTATAAATAATATTTTAGTGTTTAAGTTGAACTAGGCATGTATCCTCTTTTATCTTTGAACTGTTTCACATGTAAATTAAATATTTTGGAACTTAGACCCATTGGGCCATGTTTTATCTTCATACTTTGCTTTGGAAATGAATTTGAAATGTTATTCTGCCGTAAAGTATTTCACTTGGCCAAATATGAATTCACTATGGAACTATGAAAGAATTGAATTCCGCTGCATGCATTTCACGTCGACTGAACGAAAAGAGTATTTTGATGGTCATTGTACATTTTAGTTTTGACTTTATAACTTGCTTAAAGGAAAGGTTTGAAACCTAAGATTAATTGACAAAGAGAAACGAACCACGTGGTCTCGGGCTCTCGGCGAACGACCAGATACCCTGCGTCTCCCACCGAACGAACGAACGGGCTCGCGCCATCTTCGCGTGCGGCCCCGCGATGGATCGTGGCAACAGAAATAGAGACAGACACCGGGAACCAGGGTGTCACATGCTCTACCAGATCTAGATTTAATACCCTAACCTCGTACCATCAGACCTCGAGATTCAGTACACTTTTTCATTTAAAACTCATTTAAAGGACGCAGATTCATCACAATATGTAACATCTTTTCATAAATGAATAGAATAACAAGCCTTAAGAAATAAGTTAGAAAACACTACTCACCAGGATGCTTCGCTCCCGACATTCCTCTTGTGACTGGTCGCGTCCCGCTAATGCTTGGCCCTGCGAAATCGACATAGCTTCTTAGTACTGACATGAGACTTGGCTCAACTCTAACTCTATATCCTTGGTCAATCAATGGATTGACTCGGTCAAGGGTGGTCTATCTATGCTAATTCAACCCATCTAGGTCAATACAGTCAAATCTAAGCTATGCGGTCAACACGACCAACTGGATCAAGATTAGCTCAGCCCAACTGACTCTCATCGTAGTCAATCCATGCTATGCGCACCTTAACTACGATGGTCAATGAATTCAAGATGGTTAATCATAGTTAAATGGGATATTCAATCTACCTTAAGTCACTAAGTCAACTTCGTTAACCCCAATTAACCTTGGTCAGCCCTAGTCAAACCCATCACTTCCTAACCTAGCTAATCAGCAGAGTCAAAAATGGTCAACTTCTATCAACATTGGGTCAATTGGGTCAAAATTGGTCAAAATCCTCAATTTCTAACACTTAGGCATATCTTTAGCTTGTAGCCCTATCTGCGCAACAATTTTTCCAATTTCTCTGCGGCCAATCCATTCATCAGATTTGTGCCAAATTTTCTAGATATATTCTAGACTCCTTAAGTCTTCCCTAGAATTTTAGATCATGATTTTAGGACTTCATTTGATAGTGTTTTTAACTGCAGTATTAGGGTCTGTATATTTTCGAATTTTATGTGACAGGCAGTGACTGTTTACATAAATTGACCTACTTATCCATATCAGAATGCTTTGAAGTTTGGTATGTATATTCTAGACATATTTAGGAATCTCTCCACCAAATTCAGCTCAAACCATCGAGGTTTGGTCATTTAATTTATTCTCAGAATTTTCAGCCGAATTACAAGAATCTTTGGGTTCATATTTTCTATCATTCTTTCATGTGTTTATTTATCTCATCAAACTTTTAATCTAAGGGCCATTTCTTGTACATATTGCAAGCATGTAGGTCATACTATAATCCCTTATCAAGGGCCTTTAGGAACAGTAAGCATATAAGCCTAACATCATCCCCAAATGTTTCATCAAGCACCTCACATGGATTCTAAAACTCAGAATTAATTTTTTAAGTGTCAAACATCCAATTAACATAGCATTTTCACATGCATATAAAACCAGAATACTAAGGCTTATGGTTAGATCTTTATACCTCCTGGAAGCCTCAATTATGAGGTTTAAAACGCTTCTGGTTTCAGTCAAATCTGGTCTCAATGCTTGATTTCTGTTGGCACTATCGTAACAGTGAATCAAATAATCAACGCCAGTGACTTATGAAAGGTGTTTAAAGTTCTGGTATCTGGTTTTCATTGTTTGGACATTTAAATACACATAATAAGGGGTAAAATAAAGGGTCTTACCTCAGGGATGAACCTAGAATGGTTCAGGTGTGAGCCCCTTAAAGTTGTTCCAACACAGTTTCTATCACACTGTTGTAACAGTTAACAGGTAACCAACTTTATTAGCTCGAAAAACATGTGTAAGGTTTCATTTTTCATCTTCTATTAGTTGGAGGTTGAAGTACACATAGAAAAGAAGAAAATGAGTGGTCTTACCTCCTAAATGGACCTCGGATGAGTCTTGAACCGATTGCTTGAAAAATGGATCAGCTCATGGTTTCAAATTTCTAGGCTTGAAACATGGTGAACAACACCCCTTCTTGGCTATTTTCACCTCAAATGGTTGTGTACTTTGGCAAGGGGCTTGGAGGTTCTTTAAGAAGGTTACAAGAGGTTCAAAATGAGCCAAGTTTCAATGAATATGTTTGAGAAACGAAGGAGATACGAGCTCATGAACATGTGCTACAACAACTGGAAAATCTGGATTTTTGCTCAAGAGTAGCTTTTGTTGCATGAAAGAGGTTGCTTGTGTGGCAAGATAGGATGACACATGGCCCTCAAGTTTCCATGCAAGATGCCCAGTTGGCACTACCCATTGGCCACATCAGAAGGTGTATGTTGGTGGCTCAAATCAGGAGCTTTAAACTATAAATTCTCATGGTTTTGCAGCTAGAAAAACTCAAAAAAAATGTCAAAAATTTGTCGAAAATCGTCCAAAAAAATCGCACAAAACACCAAAAATTAAAGGGGCTGGCTATTGGGCGTGTGGGCCGACCAAGTTGATGGGCGGCCCACGCTTCGGCTTAAGTCGCACTGGCTATTGGCTCGCGCGCTCGGTTCATCGGGTTAGGCCTTTTTTCTCTTTTTTTCTTTTTTTGTATTTCCTCTCTTCCCCTTTGTACATACCTCTATATATATACCCAAATTTCACATTTTTAAAAAAAAATTATTAAAAATCATCATGTGACGACCCATATTTTTGACATCGGATTGACGGATCCGACATATAAGTATTCTATGTATTTTCTAAAATTTTAATGAGAAAATACAAAATTTTCCCCAATTTTCCCAATTTCAAATTAATTATTAAAGAAAATAAAAATAATAGGAGAAAAAGCAATTTTAAGGAGAAAACACATAAAAATATTAGGAAAATGTGTTTTCTTGAGGAAAATAACCTTTTGGATTGATTTATGAATTTTTGTAATAATCATGAAATTTTTATAATGATAAATGAAATTTTTGGGAGAAAAATATGATTTTCGAAAAAATTATTCAATTTTTGGAGAAAATAATTAAATAAATGATGAAATGGTGTATAATAGTGGCATTTTGATGGAAAATGATGAATTAGACAATTTTAATAATTTAGAAAAAAAATGTGAAATTTTAGTATATATACATATATATTGGTATATGTATGTAATAAAGAAAAGGAAAATAAAAAATAAAAAAAATTGAAAAACCGGCCGCACGGGCTGTCCGGCCTATGTGGGCCGAAATCTGGGCCTGAGCTAGTCGGACCAACGGGATGAGCCAGTGGCCCGTCCCGACGCGCCAGGGAGCGCGGGCTTGAGCCTGCACCCAAACCGGCCCAAACACATGGGTCGGCCCGTCCGCCTGGCTGGCCCATGTGCCCAAATACATCCAGCCCCCCTTGTTTTTGTCCTCTTGTACGATTTTTCACTAAATTTTTGATGAATTTGGCTAATTTTTGGGTGATTTTTCAGCATAAAACCATGGGAGTTCATAGTTTAGATCCATGGTTTTGGCCATCACTTCATAGCCTCCATTGTGGCCAATGAATGTTGCCAACTGGGCATCCAGCATGTGAGATTGAGTGCCACCTGGAAGCCACATGTCACCCTCATCTTTGCCAAGCAAGCACCCCCATGCAACAAAAAGGTCTTCTTTGAGCTCAAGTCCAGAAATTCCAGATTTTTATAGCAAACTTCCCCGACTTAGAACTTCCTCAATTCTCAACCAAATCCAACAAATTATAGCTTGATTTGAAGCTTGTACCGCCACCTACAAAGTTCCACAAGTGGTTTGCCCATTCTTGAGCCATCTGAAGCAGAAATCATCAAGAAGAGGTGTTGTCTACACTGTTCAATCCCAGAAAAACCAGAAAGTGTGTGCTGGAACCACCTTTGTGGCTTTGGACCTTGGCCATTTCCAGTTCCTTTTTGGAGGTAAAACTGTTCACTCTCCTCATTTTCATATGTACTTTGATCTCCAAGAGTTTGAATGTAAAAAATAAGGCTTTGTACATGATTTTCGAACCTTTGAAGTTGATTACTTACTGTCACATCTGTGTAACAGAGACAGTTGGAGCAACCTTGGGAAAGCTCACTCTTGAACCACTCTAGGCACGTCCCTAAGGTAAAAATCCATCATTCTATTCCTTATCATGAGGGTTCAAGTGTCGAAGTAGTAGAAACCAGAAATTAAAACGTTTAATGTATTTTATAAGTTACTATTGCTAACTATTAGACCTACTGTTGCAACAGTGCCAACAGAAACAGTTTGGGACCAGAATAGGAGTTATATTTGGGACACCTAAAGGCACCCTTTCGGGCTAGAACCAAAGGCATTGTAGACCCCATAGTAGAGACTTCAGAAGGGTACAAAGACTTGACCTTGAACTCTTGTGGATGTGTCTTGTTATACTTGCAAATATGCCATGATTGTAGGGTGCTAGAATAGATTTCTTGTGTTCCTTAAAATATAGCAAAGTATTGATGGGATGAGAGACATGCTTTTGATGTTGCATGTTACTGATTCGAAGTGTTGGTGATTAATGGATGTGTTATGACCTGTAAACTGCAACTAGACACAAGAAACAACCCATAGAATGGTAACTTAATGAGGAAAAAGAACACTAGAAAGATGTTAAATTTATGAACCCAGAAATTTCTTGCAATCTGGCTGAAATTTCTGAGATACAATTTACTGACCAAACCTAGGTAGATTGACCTGAAATTTGGTGGAGAGATCCGTAGATATTTCTAGAAGTTTCATACCAAATTTCAGGACATTCTGATGTGTGTAGCTAGGTCAATTAAGGCAAACAGTCACTACCTGTCATAGGGTATACGGGATCTGTGCAGTTTCTATTATCATACTTAGAAACCCTAGTAAATGAGGTCTAAAAATTGTGATTTAAAATTCTGGGAAAGCTTTAGGAAGTCTAAAACAATTTTGCCAAGTTCGGCGCGAATTCGATGAACGGATTGCCCACAGAAAAATTGGAAAAATGGTTGCGCGGATAGGGCCACAAGCTAAGGCTGTGCCTAAGTGATAGGAATTGGGAATATTGACCCCTTTTGGCCCAATTGACTCCATGAAGACCAGAATTGACCCTGTGTGACTCTATCGACCAGCTAGGTCAGCAAATGATAAGTTGACTAGGGTTGACCAAGATTGATGGAGGTCAATCAAATTGACTTAGTAACTAAGGCAAGGTGAACGAACATAGGGGGACCATTCTTGACTAGGTCAAGTTATTTATTAACCAATGATAGTAGTGTTTTCTAACTCATTTCTTAGAGCTTTTTATTCTATGCATTATGAAAATGAGATTACATATTGTGATGAATTTACATTCTTTTAAATGGGTTTTAAATGAAAAGTGCACCGAGTCTCGAGGTTCGAGAGTACAGGGTTAGGGTGAGTTGTGTCGGTCTCTCATACGACCCCGAGAGGTGACCACCTAGCACAAAGTGCCCACCGAGGGGGTTTTGTGGGCCTACGATGATGGTAACGGCAATAAGACCTAATCGGGCCGTTACAATAAGGCAACGACAATAAGTCCTAGTTGGTCGTTATGATGATGGCAATGGCAGTAAGACCTAATCGAAATTGACACGATGCGCCTAACTATCTGTAACCCGCTCGAGTGATTTTTAGTCGCCTCGAAGAGCTTGCGAACCTCGGCGAATGTTTTGATTATTTAACTGTTTTTGAATGAAGGTGCATGACTGCATTATGGATTTAAATTGTGTTTACTGTTGCATTCACTTGTATAACGCTATTGCTCATGCATTCATGGCACATGTTTTAATTGTGGAATACTTGTTTTAAGTTTGAATTAGACTGCATTACTCACTGAGCCGCCGTGGACAATTAGGCTCGCTACTCTAACTTTTCAGGTTCTTCAGTAGCAGATAAGGGCAAGGGAGTGGTCATCGCATAGAGTTGCATTCCCTTACTCTTTTTGGTAGGACTTCTTTGTATTTCCTTTTCTGTTGTTATATTTTGAGGGTTAGAATCTATGTATAGGGGTGAGGAAAGCTTGTATATAATGGATAGTCACTCCCGTTGCTACACATGTTATAATGACCCGTTTTGGATAAATATCAAGTTCTTATTGGTGTTCTTGTGTTAAATTTCTTCTGCATTCCTTATGATTACTCTGAAAGTGTATAATGTGGTGTTGTATGTTGAGGCTTAACAGTGTCTTGGCAAGCTCGGCTTACAGGCGGGTTTGTTGGGACACTGTGCCAGTCGGTTCGTCCTTCAACCTAGGGAAGGGGTCCCGACACATCAATTCATCATTTTAATGTTTCAATTATACATCATTTCCAACACTTATCCAATTATTTTTTTCAAAAATTGAATAATCCTCCAAAAATTTTTATTTTTCTTCCAAAAATTCCATAAATTCCTCTAAAAATTCCATAATTATTCCAAAATTTCAATAATCAATCTTAAAAATCATTTCTCTCAAGAAATCACATTTTTCTTATAGTTTCATGTGTTTTTCCTCAAAATTGAATTTTTTCCATTATTCTAATTTTCTTCAATAAATAAATTCAAAATTAAAAAAAATTGAGAAAATTTCATATATTTTCATTAAAATTCAAGAAAATACATAGAGTATACATATGTCGGATCCGTTAATCTGATGTCTAAAATATGGGTCGTCACATTGTAAGGAATTTTAGATTTAGTTAGCACTAAATTGTTAAAAGTACTAAATTTTTAATTTTTAATGATAAAACTAATTTTTTAATAAATAAATGGACTAAAAGTCAACATATCAAATTTAAGTCTAAATTCGCTTTAATATAAAAAGTTTTTATTATATATAGCATAGATAAGTATATTAAATGTATTGAAAGAATGTTCTTATATTATTTTACTTATTTTGAATTATTTACTTTATTGAAATAAAAATATTAAGTCATTATTAATTGTAAAGTTATTGCTATTAAAGGTTATTATTTTTGCAATTTACGAAATAACAGTGTTATTACATAAAAGCATTAAATTGGATTCTCTTAAATTATAAATTATTAAATTATTTGAGAAAGTTTAACAAAAAATTTGTGAGAAATATTTTCTTGCCATAAGAGATTAAAAGATGATAATTTAAGCACATAACATAATAAATAAGATCATTTGCATTATTACAGAAAAAAAAAAGAATCTTTGTATTTATTTTAATAAAATATAATAGAATACGTTTAAAATAAAAAATTCTTACATAATTTCACTAATTATACAATAATAATAATAACAACAACAACAACAACAACAACAACAACACCAACAACAACAACAACAACAATAATAATAATAATAATAATAAACCATATATTATTATTATGGCTAATAATGAGTTGCATTATACCATTATTCATGCATTATCCATCGCTTGCTATTTTATACCAACATTTGACCATTACTCGCATTATTTCATGATTATTCATATGTTATACATATGTTAGATCGAATTTTATTCACATGTTATCCTTGTATCATTCACATGTTATTCCCGCATTTTTTATCAACACAGCCGAACATATTTTATACACATATTATTTAATTATTATTTTTGTATTATACCATTATTCACGAAATATCCATTGGTTGATATGTTATACCTCTACCATTACTGGCATTATTCCATATTTATTTATATGTTATGCATACGTTATACCGCATTTTTTATATCAACAATCGAACAATTTTTATACACACATTATTCATGTATTATTATTGCATTATACCATTATTCATGCATTATCCATCGCTTGCTATTTTATATCAACATTCTACCATTACTTACATTATTTCATGATTATTCATATGTTATACATACATTATACCGAATTTTATTCAAATGTTATCCCCGCATTTTTACCAAAATAACAGAACAATTTTGTACTCGTATTATTCAGCTATTATGCTTGCATTATACCACTATTCACGCATTATCCATCGGTTGATTTGTTATACATCTACCATTACTCGCATTATTCCATTATTATTCATATGTTATACATATGTTATACCAATTTTTTATATCAATAATCGAATAATTTTTATACTCGCATTATTCAAATATTGCTCTTGCATTATATCATTACTCGCATTATTTCATGATTATTCATATGTTATACATACGTTATACCAAATTTTATTCACATGTTATCCCCGCTTTTTTTATCAAAGCAACCGAACAATTTTATACCCATATTATTTAGTTATTATTCTTGCATTATATATTATTGACGCATTATCCATTGGTTGGTATGTTATACCTCTACCATTACTTACACTATTTCATAATTATTCATATGTTATGCATACGTTATACCGCATTTTTATATCAACAATCGAACAATTTTTATACTCGCATTATTTAGATACTATTCTTACATTATATCATTACTCGGATTATTTTATGATTATCCATATATTATACATACATTATATCAAATTTTATTCACATGTTATGCCTACATTATTCACATGTTATCCCCGCATTTTTTACCAAAACAACAGAATAATTTTATACCTATATTATTCAATTATTATGCTTGCATTATACCATTATTCACGCATTATCCATCTGTTGGTATGTTATACCTCTACCATTACTTGCATTATTCCATAATTATTTATATATTATGCATACGTTATATTGCATTTTTATATCAACAATCGAATAATTTTTATACTCGCATTATTCAGATATTATTCTTGCATTATACCATTACTCGCATTATTTCATGATTATTCATATGTTATACGTACGTTATACCGAATTTTATTCAAATGTTATCCTTGTATTATTCACATGTTATCCCTACATTTTTTACAAAAGCAACCGAACAATTTTATATTCGTATTATTCAGTTATTATTCTTGTATTATACCATTATTGACGCATTATCCATCGGTTAGTATGTTATACCTCTACCATTACTTGCATTATTCCATAATTATTCATATGTTATGCATATGTTATACTGCATTTTATTCACATGTTATCCCTGCATTATTCACATGTTAACCCCGCATTTTTGTATCAATGTAACTGTAATAACCCATAAATTTTTAATGTGAACACATTGATAATGGAATTGCGAAATAAGTTAATCAAGAAAAATAAAATGATAAAACCATGTTTTATAACTATATAGATATGTGAAAATAAATATTTCGTTGTTTATTATGATTGGTGTAGAAAATAATAATAATCTAAAAAAAATAAAAATAAAAATAACCTTGAATATTTCAACATGTACACATCAAAAATAAATTTTTAAAAAATACTAAATACATATAAAATCGTTTGAAAACAAGATTTAAATTTTTATTACAATATTTATTAAAAATAAAATAAATCATATTGGTTGAAGTGGGAAAAAATTGAAAAACAAAAAGGACACTTATGGAAGCATTTTTTAACTGATTTTAGAAAAAAAAAAAAAAAAGAGGGAACTGGGCAAAAATTTCCTCTATAAACAGTAACCATTGGTCCTATTCATCTACGGGTACTGTTCATGTGGTTGTTCATGCAATTACTATTCATCCTATTTTTAATCGCAAAAACAGAGACAACAAGCCAAAAAAAAAAAAACGCAGAGAGTTAACTTTTTCGGGGCATCCAATTTTTGGTCATCGAAGATCCGATTTTCGTCCAGAAATAGTCAAAACGATCCAAATTAGATCTAGAGTAATTCTAAGTATCTAAGGTAAGATTCTGAAGTCTTAAACCATTCAAATCAGTTTTCATAGGCTAACAACATCAATAGCAAAATTGAACGGCGATTTGGGGTTTTGACGCACGAAATGATCCGGAGTAAATTGAGCTCAGATCTTCCTTTTAAATCGATGAATTAATGATTCTAGACTAAATTCTAAAAGTTTTGACTGTTCATTTGTAGTTTTTGATGAATCTAACATAATTTTATCGGATCTGGGCGATTTGGGGGCAAAAATCCTTTGGGGAAGGACAAAACTCGATTTGCTCAACGTTTAAGGTAATAGTCAGAATTAAAGTTGTTATATTCTAAATTTGGAAGAAAATGAATGTAGTTTTGTATGTTGATGTGGTGAAATGAAAAATCCAAATTTTGGAAAATCTTAATTTAGGATGCAATTCTTTGGATAGGTAATAAAACTTAATCCACTCATCCTTTGGAGAAGTGGTTAGTTTTAAATATGTTTAATTTTTAGTTTAGAACGCGTTGACTTTAATTTCGCACCTCAAGGCGGTAATAATGGAAAAATGGATTTTTAAGCTTTTGAGAAAATGTGAAATTTATATTTTCAGACTTTGGACTTTGAGCGTTGATATTCACGAGTAGGCCCAATGGTCATTCCGCATTATCAGGTGGGCAGGATTCTATTGCTCACTAGTATTATGTAGAATTTAAGTCTAAAGCATGATGGTTGTGTAGCCTAGGATGTTAGATGCATGCTAGGATGTGTATAATTCTTGAATGTTTTGATTGACAATTGATCATAATGTCTGGTTATATGCTTTCAGTATTTGCTTGAATATGAGGCAAATATCTAGTTATTTATATCATTTGCTACATGATTTAAATACCTTGAATGATAATATGGTATGGAACGAAATCTATTGAAATTAAAGAAGATTAAATTAAGATATAATAATTCTACATACCGGAGTGATGGTGGCATCTGTTGATGACTCGTGAATGCGGCTATATTTGTCGCACGACTCTTCTAGATCTCATCGTTGGTGTTCTTAACGAAGCCTCCTGCGAAAGCTGAGGGTTCCTCAGATGGGTGAGCAGTGAACGTATGCCATTGCACCTGTTCTTGGATGTCGTAATTGGTCGAGAACGGTATCGTGGCTTGAGACGGTATCGGCTAGGATCAATTTCGTGTCGCAGAGGGACAACGGGAGTATAGCTCTTTCAATCTTAGAGTACAACAAAACGATTGAATGTTTGAACCAATTAATGTAATGAAAGTGTGTGCATGTTTTGAATTTTGGTTTATATAATGCTAGTGATATGTAGGGATGATCTACTGGGCTTTCGAGCTCACCCCACTTTCTTTTACAGGTATTCACAGAAGTGGAGTACACTAGTTGACCGATCGATCAGGAGTTGGTAAGTGACCTCACTAGGAAGCCATTGTTGGACTTGTATTTTTATTTTGTCTCATTTTCATAGATCTTGTATATATGTTTTGAACAGGACATGCGGCCATTTATTTTCTTATAGAACTGTTTTACATTTTAAAATGTTGTTTGGGACTTTGGCTCTGTGAGCTTATTTTAGATCATAAATTTTGAAGTGTATTTTAAGATGTTGCCTTCAGAGAGGCTAATGACATGTATATGTTCAGTTTTACTTGAACCTTGCTATATGGGTTGGTGATTTTGATGGTTTCCACTGTAGCAATTTGTTTTCATTATAAATATTTACTGTGAAAAAATCCAGTGAAGTGTTTAAAATATTTTTCTGAGTTATGATATTTGTCGATAAACGTAGTATGATTTTCTATCAAGATTGATATGTTTTTCTCATTTTGTGAAATTGAGAATGGATTAAGTGAGTTGAAAAGAGGTTGACGACCCCTGGTTCCCCGCGTATCAGACCCACGGAAATGTGAAAAGCTCTGTATTCACGGCATCTAAGACGAAGGGAGTACTTATCCATACACTGGGCCCAACTTGACGCGTGCAAGAGGACTTGGGTTCTGGCCCGGGGGCCTAGGGTGTCACACCCCAGCCCACGCACCGGGCCTTTTGTAGCTCTACCATCGAGCATCGCGCGGCATCATAGCTCGGCGCGTGTGCCCGCCGAAGCTCCTGGACGTGTGACTTGGTTCGTTTTCCATTTCTTTTCTATTCAAGTCAAATAATTTCTTTTCTTTGTTCTTTCAAAACAAAACAATCTCTTACACAAGATTCATTGTCAGATAAACTTTCAATATGTGTTCAAATAACATTCAAAATTATATCACTGAAATTTTATAGGAAATAATACAAAAAATCAAAGTATCTGCAAAAGCTTTCAAATCTCAAAACATCCGTCTGAAATCATTGAATGCATCACTATTCATTCATAATATTTCAAACTATGAAATATTTGTTCAACATATACATAAACAAAATAATAGGCTCACAAGCCAAAATTTCAAACAGTGTTTCGTAATATAAAACAGTTCTATTTACACAAAATGATAACTAGCTAGGCAACATGCCCATGTTCAAAATACATAAAACACTGAAATAGAATTCAAAATAAAACATCTCTGAAAAACTCTCCACCAGTCTCCGGGTCAGTCAATCCTCACTGAGCGTCAGGCCCATGAGTACCTGAAAAATGAAAATGGGGTGAGCTCGAAAGCCTAGTGGATCTCTCCTACACATCACTAGCATTATACAGACTAGCATACAAAACATGCATACAGTTTCATTACATTAGGGCATTTCAATCACTTAATTGGTTATTTCAGTCATTCCGTTTGAACACTGTCAGGAATTAACCGAAAGGGTGAACCACCCTCGGTATTTCCCTTGTGGTCCTAGACACACAAGGTGCAACATCTTTATCAAATAGAAGTCTACCTCTGAGACCACGATCAATGAAGATATGGAAATCTTATAGAAACCACTATGATCTCCCAAATTCGAGGATCACACAGCCACTCGCAGTTTGGCCCTGTTTGGGAATACCCGCGATGACACCCTGATTGCACCCTAATCATAATCTAAGTGATGCACCAGCGGACCGTCCATCACCTCGATACATGGAGTTTTTAATAAACCATTAATCTTCTTTAGTTTTCCATACAAGGTTTTCAAATCATACAGCATAACATGTACTAACCTATGTGAATTCGATCACATAAATCATTCAATAAACATTTAAGTAATCCATAACTCTAGAAAGCACATAACCGGACATTATGATGTCATGGCAACCATTCTAATCAGCTCACACATTCCTAGCATGATATTAAGTACAAGAATGTAAAGAATCATCACAGTTCATATCCTAAGTCCACATAATACTAATGAGTAAGGAAGTCTCGCCCACCTGTATATGCCGGACGAACCCTTGCGCCGTCCCTCAACACTGACCACTCGTCAAATCTGAAATCAACATTTTCAAATTCAATTCTCCAAATCTCTCAAAATCCCCAAATTACATCAATGACCATCATAGACAACAAATCTAGATCATTTTCGTCAAATTCCAAATAAAAGGGTTTTTCCCAAAAATTCAAATTTCTCATTTCATTGCATCAGCATACAAAACTACATTCATTTCATCCCAAATTCAAAATAGAACATATTTAAAACTAGTCACTACTTCAAAACATGAGTGGATAGAGAGTTATTACCTATCAAAGGATTTACACTTCAAAAACCCTCCAAATAGGTAAAATTCTTCTAAGTCTATCACAAATTGCAAGTAAACAGTTAAAACTTTCAAGATTCAGTTCTAAATCAATAAACCCTTAGTTTAGAAGGAAGATCTGAACTTATTTGGTTCCGGATCGCATTATGCATCAAAACCCTCAAACCCTCATTTTTGGATACTGAATCTATTAGGACCCCCTGCACTGACCCAAGAGCGGCCGGACCGGCACAGCGGCCTGACGAACCCTCTCACCAAGACGAGTTCGTCCGACCACTAGTAAGCCCTTTTGCAATTCTCATACAATCAAACGATATCAGAATAATTGGAACAATTAAAAGCAAAAGTAAGCAACAACCAAAACTGAAGCGTTTTATTTACATTAGTCTTGTCCAAAATACATATTTGACCATTTACATTAGTATAATAACGACAAACCTCAAAAAGAAAAAAAGACCAAAAGAAGCTGAGAAGGGAGTCATTAGGGAGTTAGGCAATCACTACGCCCTTCCCCTTGTCGGCCGCCGTAGAACCTGAAATGGCGATAGAGTAGTAAGCCTATAATCAACGTGGCTCAGTGAGTAGGAAGTTCAGCATGTCATCCATAACCAGTATTCCAAAACCATGCAAATGTGTATGAGCGGTAAAGATGGTATGACATTCAAAACATGGCATAGTATAAAAATAGTTATAAATAGTGCAACAGTTTCATAAAGCATCTCAAATCCATGACAGTTAAAAATGTATCCAGGCTAGGTTAACTCAACAACCCAACCTATGGTCATCGCTTGAGCGGGTCGTAAGCTAGGCATGTTTTTCGAACACCCTAACCCCGCGCTCGGTCCTCAAGTGTCGTCACTTGAGCAGGTCGGAAGCTAGGCGCATTAACCATACGCCCTAACCCCGCGCTCGGACCTCGAGTCAGACCTCATTGTGTACCCTGACCCCGCGCTCGGACCTCGAGCCCTTGGTCTTACTACCGTGTACATCTAACTATCTCAAAACCAATCAGATGTATTTAAACCTTGTGAAACCATTGAAACCATGACATATTATGCAAGTTTTATGCAATGAATAAAATTCACAGAAGACACCTGAGTCAAACTACTGACAGGGATGCTCCGTTCCTGACGCTCCTCTCGCGATCGGTCGCATCTTGCTAGTACTGGGTCCTGCGAAATCGTTGTAACTTCGTATCATTAACATGGGACTTGGCTCATTCTAACCGTACATCATTGGTCAATCAATAACTTGACCTAGGCAAGAATAGTTCACCAATGTTTGTTCCACTTGCCTTAGTTGCTAAGTTGATGTGATTGACCTTGGTCAATCTCGGCCAACCCTAGTCAACCTATAACTCACTGACCTAGCTGGTCAACAGAGTCCCTACTAGTCAACTTTGGTCTTCATGGAGTCAATTGGGCCAAAAAGGGGTCAATATTCCCAATTTTCATAACTTAGGCACAACACTAGCCTATGGCCCCATCTGCGCAACCATTTTCCTAATTTTTCTGCAGGCAATCCGTACATCGGATTTGCACCAAACCTAACAGAACTGTTCTAGACTCCCTAAAGTTTTCACAGAATTTTGAATCACCATTTTTGGACTTCATTTACTAGGGTTTTCAGGTAGAAATACAGAGACTGTACAAATCCCGTATACTCTATGACAAGCAATGTCTTTTTTCCTGAATTGACCTACCTATACTTATCAGAATGCTCTGAAATTTTGTAGGAAACTTCTCGACATATCTAAGGATCTCTCCACAAAATTTCAGCTCAATCCATCAAGGTTGGTTCAGTCAATTTCATCTCAAAAATTTCAGCCAGATTGCAGGAAATTTCTAGGTTCATAGATTCTACTATCTTTCTAGCATTCTTTTCCCTCATTAAATCACAATTCTATGGATTGTTTCTTGTGTCTAATTGCAGTTTACAGGTCATAACCCATCCATTAATCGCAAACACTTTGAATCAGTAACATGCAACATCAAAAACATGTCTATCATTCCATCAATATTCTGCTATATTCTAAGGAACGCAAGAAATCTATTCTAGCACCCTACATTCATGGCAGATTTGCAAGTATAACAAAACACATCCACAAGAGCTCAAGGTCAGGTCTTTATACCTTTCTGAAACCTCTACTATGGGGTCTACAATTCCTCTAGTTCCATCCCAAAAGGGTGCCTTTAGGGGCCCCAAATATAGCTCCTATTCTAGTGTCAAACTGTTTCTGTCGGCACTGTTGCAACAGTACGTCTAACAGTTAGCAACAGTGATTTATAAAACACATTAAGCATTTCAATTTCTGGTTTCTACCACTTGGACAGTTGAATACTCGTGATAAGGAGTAGAATGATGGATTTTTACCTCAGGGATGTGCCTAGAGTGGTTCAAGAGTGAGCTTTCCCAAGGTTGCTCCAACTGTCTCTGTTACACAGTTGTGACAGTGAATAAGAAATCAACTTCAAGGGTCCAAAAATCACGGACAATGACCTATTTTTCATTCTCTAACTCGTGGAGGTCAAAGTACATACGAAATGAGGAGAGTGAACAATTTTACCTCCAAAAAGGAACTAGAAATAGCCAAGGTTCAAAGCTCCAAAGGTGGTTCCAGCACACACTTTCTGGTTTTTTATGGGTTTGAACAGTGTGGACAGCACCTTTTCTTGATGATTTCTGCTTCAGACGACTCTAAGATTGGGCAAGACACTTGTGGAACTTTGTAGGTGGTGGTACAAGCTTCAAATCAAGCTATAGTTTGCTGGATTTGGTTGAGAATTGAGGAAGATCCAAGCTAGGGAAGTTGGTTAGTTGGTCAAAGAAAACCTTTTTGTTGCATGGGGGTGCTTGTTTGGCAAAGATGAGGGTGACATGTGGCTACCCAGGTGGCACTCAACCTCACATGCTGGATGCCCAATTGGCAACATTCATTGGCCACAAATCTAGCAAGATTACATAATTATTTTAGAGATTATTTAAGTCTAAGAATAACTTGAATAAGATTAAATGTGAATTAGGAAATTAGTGAATCTCATTAACTATTGAATTACATATTGTAGATTTTGAGTATCGAGGATTTCGAAAGAAAGCAAGGTCACCCTAAAGAACGGCAAAATCAGGTGGGCGTGACTTCCTTGCTCATATGTTTTATATGGATTTAAGATTCAAAGCATTTGGTTGAATAGTTATAGATTATTAGAATCTTAATAGGAAATTGATTGAAATTGGTTTGTTTATTTGAATGATGTGTGACATATGATGACTTATTAAGGCTCATGCATAACCATCTCATGCCATGATTGAATATAAAGATTTGCACTTAGATATACTCAATTATAACATGCATGAATAGGAAAATATGCATTTAAATTCCATTGGTTATTCATGCACATTATTATGTTGGCTTACATGCATATTGAAATTATTTTCTAGTGAACTGTAATGCTTGATGTGATTGAGACTGTTTGAAAAACTAAAATAAGACGATGGTTTATTAAGAATTCACGTACCAGTGCAATTGTCGAACCACAAGGCAGATCATAGGTATTCCCACCTGGAGCTGCCTGCGACAACTCGAAGTCCTTGGGAGACGGTACGAGCAGTAATAATTACTCTCTCTTGGACTGATTTTAGATGGTACCAGTACCTTAGGCCTCTATGATTACGATTAGATTGGATCACAAGGAATACCGAAAGGCATCTCAACCCTCTTCTTGTCTTAGACTTTGACCAAAACTAACTAAATGTTTGAAACGCCTAATATTTGAAAGTGTTTGTAATGTTTTGGATTGGGTCTGTATAATGAATTTGACGTGTGGGATCGATCCACTAGGCTTTAGAGCTCACTCCCACTTTATTTTTCAGGTACATATGGACGTCGAGTATGGTCACTTACATCTGAAGACTTGCACTTTAAATTGGATACCTCATTGGGGAGGTTGTCCGGGATAGGAGACTTGGAGGTCATCTTTTATGTATTTTACTGGATTATTTTAATGTAATTATGTTGGTTTAATAATTTTGGTTTTAATAATAATTCTTAAAGTCATTTTGCTTTATTGTTCATGATTTATCTTGAGAAATCCGGTGAATGTATTGAGGAATTATCTTGAACTTTTGTTTTGTATAAAACATCTATATAGACATTGACTTGAGAATTAATGATTATGAACTAAATTTTGAAGAAAAAGATTTTTGACAGAAGAAAATTTAAGTAACATCTTAATTTTCAACGAACGACAATCTACACGTGAGGTAACACGTGATAGGAGGTCCAGTTGAAAATTGGGTTGTTATAGGAACATACTAAAATTTCAGCAACAATAGCTCTATTCAAGTTAAAAGCTTGTAACACCCCAATTTTCGACCGGACCTCCGTTCGCGTATTATGTCACGTGTGGATCGTTGTCCGATGAAAATCGAAATGCTACGTTAAGTTTCGTTCTGTAAAAATCTTTCCTTCAAAATCAAATTCATAAACTTTTAGTTCTTAAGTAAATGTCTGGACAATTTCACATACAAAACCAATTAATCAATTCTATTCATTGAGACGTTCGCAAGGTTCCTCAAAATAAACCATCATTAATGCAACAGAAAATATTTTAAAACTTCTCATTCGAACCAAAATCGTTAAACAAGTAAAATCATTTAAATATAAAAGAATCAAAGTTAAACCAATGTAAACACCTTAAAACAATCTAATATTATACAAAAAACATAATTTCTCAGTCACATATCCCTGACGACCTCCCCATGACGTGTCCAATCTGAGTGTGAGTCTTTTGACGTGGTCAATATGTCCTACGTCCAAGTGTACCTGAAAAATATAATGGGTGAGCTCGAAAGCCCAGTGGATCATTCCTACACATCACAGGCATTATACAGACTCAATCCAAAACATTACAAACACTTTCAAACATTAGGCATTTCAAACATTCATTTCATTTTGGTCGAAGTCAAAATCGAAAGAGGATTGAGATGCCTCTCAGTATTCCCTGTGATCCAATCTAATCATAATCATAGAGGCCTCAGGTGATACCATCTAAAATCAATCATATCTCAGTATCACAATCCAAGAGAGGGTACTTATCTAGACTCGTACTGTCTCTCAAAGACTTCGAGCTGTCGCAGGCAGCTCAAGGTGGGAATACCTACGATCCGTCTTGCGGCTCGTCAATCGCACCGGTACGTGGATTCTTAATAAACCATTGTCTTATTTTTGTTTTACAAACGATTTCAATCACATCAATCATCATACAATTTACCAGAACGTATAATCCAACTATACTAGCAAATTCACATGATATAGTGCGTAAATAAACAATGAAATCTAGATACGCAGTTGCCTAATCATGCATGCCATAATTTAGTGAATCTAATGCAAGATCATGTCATAACTAATATGCATGGATTAACAGTTTATTACACAATATACATCACTCATGGAAGTTAAGTAATTTCAATCAATTTCCTAGTAAAATCCCAATAACCTAAAACTATTCAATCAAATGCTTTGAATCTTAAATCCGTATAATACAACTGAGCAAGGAAGTCACGCCCACCTGGTTTTGCCGATCTTCTGGCTTCCTTGCTTTCCGTCGAATTCCTCGATATTCAAAATTTATAATCTGAAATTTAATAGTTAATGAGATTCACAAATTTCTTACTTTAAATTCAATCTTATTCAAGTTATTCTCATACTCCAATTCCTTCTAAAATAATCTTGTAATTTAGATATCGGTTTTATACATTAAAATTTATTATTTAAGTATGCCCAAATTTCTTGTTTCCAATGATTTTAATAAATGATTCATATTTTTAAATATAATAATTACGAATAAAATAAGACTTCTAAATGACCTATGTTTAGTTTCAGTACTTTGAGTTTTATTTCAAAACTCTGAATTCCTATAAGTTAATATTCCTCAATATGCATATTCCAATGTCTATTCCCAATCCATTAACATCCAGAATATAATAATTACGAACAAAATAAGACTTCTAAATGACCTATGTTTAGTTCCAGTACTTGGAGTTTTATTTCAAAACTCTGAATTCCTATAAGTTAATATTCCTCAATATGCATATTCCAATGTCTATTCCCAATCCATTAACATCCAGAATAATACCTCCACTAAATGCTCAATAAGGTTTTTTTTAATTTCTAATCTAAGTTATATCGATAAACCTTAGTATAATTTCATTATTGACTAAACATATCGAAATCATCTCAAATAAAATTTTCCTTGATTTAAACTTTAGATTATTGAAAAATGCTTTTATTAATTGATCTAGTATTTTCTAATTCCTAATCCCAATTTATCAATGCTCATACACAATTCCAATCATTACTAACTTGATTTTTCAATTAAAGCACTAACCTTATGGTATAATTTAAAATTAGATTAATAATTCCCATCTTACTTTCATTATTGAGTGTACTTAAATTTCATAATGCCAAGTTGGAGTAAATTTCTCTTACCCACATTTCGGTCAACACACCAAGCAATGATCTGCTTCTCCTCTTCATGTTCCGGCAGCAGCAACGTTCTTCATTTCCATTGTCTAATGGTGACCGGCGCCACACCCAGTTTCCTCTGTTTCCTTCTTCGTTCCCACCAGATTGCAACATTGCTCGGCCCTCCTATTTTCGATTCACCGCAGCAACAACCTAACAGTAATCGGTCTAGAACAGAGCAACCGCTATTGCTCTGTTCTTATTCTTCTTCTTCGTTGAGAGCACCACCATCTGTTTTCTTTTCTTCTCTGTTCTTCATTGTTTCAACTGCCCTTCCTCTGTTCGTGAACTACACTAACCAAATTAGTAGCAACGTCAACAGAGTTGCCATGCTCTGCTTCCGTCTCCGGTCTCTGTTCCCTTGCTTCACTTCACACAACCTTGGAGTCTCCATGACCAGCCGCAAGAGCATCATTTTACTCTGTTTTTTTTTTTTTTTTCAATTACCAGCCGGCAGCCATGTCTTCCTTTACCCACCAGCCGATCCTCAGTTCTTCTGTTCTCCTTCTTCCTTCTTCGGCCAGCGCATGAGCAACAGCAACACGCTACAATTCGCAGCAGCAGCAACCTCACACGAACAGAGCACCGTGATCAATCCTCTTTCTTTTTCCGTCCGGCCACTGCCATCACGAACAACTGCGGTAACAACTTCTTCATTCGTTCGTGATCCATCACTGCAACTCCTTTCTTCCTCATTCAATGACCACACAGCATGCAGCAGCCCAGTTGTATTGCTGTGTTCTTATTCCATCATCACTGCACAGCCTTCCTCTTCATTTCTGTTGAACGCAACAGCATTAGCAGCTTGAGTTGCAGCAGCTGTAGCATGGCTTCCTCCGACAGCAGCAGCAGCAACTACAACTGCCACCCCACCGTTCATCTTCATTCGGCTTCCTCTCGTTCGGATTGTAGCAGTAGCTCGGTTCTCCTAAGCTTCTTCTTGGTCCACTGCAGCAGCCTGAGCAGAATGTTATGGCACCAGCAACTTCATCTTCTTCTTCCCGGTTCTCTTTTCATTTGCAGCCGATGCAGCAGCCTAAAAAAATAGAGCATCGTTTGCTCTGCTCCTCTTCTTCTTCCCTCTGTTCGGCATAGCAGCAGCAGCAGCATAACAGGGAGCCGCTCTGCTTCTTCTTTGTCTCGGCTGCTTCTTCTTCTCCATTCAAATGAGGCAGCTCCTTCTTTGTTTCAACGCACACCAGCAGCTCTCTCTTTCTCTGAAGCTTCTTCATTCTTCCACCGACTACGCGATGCCCGAATTTTCCAGCTCCTTCCTGTTCCGGCGTTTTCTTCTGCACTCTTTATATTTCGGTCGAAATTTTTTTTTTTTTTCCACATTAAGCTTTAGTGTTGTATATATATATATATATCAAGTATCTATATATCCAAGTCCTAAAATCAATAATAATCATTTTATTTAATTTTTTTTCGTGATTAATTTATTTTATAATTCTCTTATCCACACATTCATAGACATCGCACTATTTTTCATCTATTTTTTTCTAAGCATATGTTTTATAATTATTATTCCTTATTCTATTTATCGCCATTTATTTGTTGTAAATGCTTTATTTTATTTATCCAATTATTTGCTCGCGACGTTGCACGCTCACAAAGTTACGGAGTGTTACAAAACTTCATATAGTTTATCAGACACTGGGTTTAATAAATTGTATAAGATTGTTGTTAATTTGCTTCCATCTTATTATACTCTTCCTAGTTCTTTATATGCAACAAAAGACTTCTAAAGGCATTTGATCTTGGGTATGAGAAGATACATGGTTGTATTCATGATTGTTGTTTACTTAGAAATGAGCTACATGATACAAATCTATGCCCCAAATGTGGTTCGTCTAGATGGAAATCTAGGCGCACTCAAAAAAAGACAAAAGTCTCTAAGAAAGTGTTGCATTATTTTTCAATAATTTCAAAACTTCGAAGAATGTATGGAGTGGCTGAAATAGCTGAACAATTGAAATGGCATCAAAATAACAAAAGTACATATGGAAAAATGAGGCATCCGATTGATTCACCTACATCGAAAACTATAAATGACAATCATGAATCTTTTGCATTAGATCATAGAAATATTAGATTTGGATTGACTACGGATGGTTTTAATCCATTTTAAGACCTTAGTTCGAGGTACAGTTGTTGGCAAGTAATATCAGTTACATATAACTTGCCTCCATGGTTGTACATGCTGAAGGATAATTTAATGTTGTCATTACTCATTCCTGGGTCAAAATAACCAGGAAATGATATAGATATTTACTTAGCACCTTTAATAGACGATTTGAAATTGTTATGAACAAATGGAGTTGGCATGTATTGTAACACCGCGACTCCCGATCGAACATCGCTCGTTGAGAATCAGAATGCTACTCAAAATTTTCTTTCTGTCAAAAATATTTCCCTTTCAAATTCACGTTGTGATAAATAACTCTCATAGAAATACATTTCTCATAAAACAAAAGATCAAAATAATTTTCCTTTTTGTTCACCAGTTTTCAATAGTTAGATGAAACAAATTTAAATCAGAACTTATCAATCATAATTCATAAGTCATTAATCATAGATCATAAATGACATAGCAAAAATTCGAAACTAAAGTAATTACATATAAAATAGTGAAATTAAATTCAAAGGAGAATTATACATGCAATTCTGTTCAACTAAATAAATAAAATACAACATCTAAAGCTTTCTACCCCAGACAACCTCCCCCATGAGGTGTCCAACCAAATGTACGAGTCTTTTGACGTAGATTGCTGTGCACTACGTCCAAATGTTCCTAAAAAATGAAATATGAGTGAGCTCGAAAGCCCAGTGGTTCATTCCTACACATCGCACGCATTATACAAACCAAAACCCAAAACATTACAAACACTTTCAAACATTAGGCGTTTCAAACATTCATTTAGTTTTGGTCAAAGTCTGAGACCGAAAGAGGGTTGAGATACCTCTAAGTATTCCCCGTGAGCTCATCTAATCATAGAAAGTCTCAAGTACCATCTAAAATTAGTCATGTCACAAATCATGATATCATAGCCTAAGAGAGTATAGTTACTGCAGCTCGTACCATCTTCTAAAGACTTCTAGCTGTCGCAGGCAGCTAAAGGTTGTGAATACCTACGATCTGCCTTGCAGCTAGCCAATCTCAAGCAGTGGTCCCTAGGAGATATCACCTCGATCTGCTTCAGGCTTTTCGATCGCACCGATACGTGGATTCTTAATAATCCTTCGTCTTATTTTAGTTTTACAATTAAATTCAATCACACCAAGCATCACATACTACAATAAAAATAAATCAAATAATGCATGTTATTGAAAATAACAGTTTACATGAATAAATAATCAAATCTAAGTGCATGATTTCCTATTCATGTATGTAATAATTAAATAATCATTCATCACACATCATTCAAGCATACCAAACAATTCAAATCAATTTCGTAATAAAATTCTAATAACCTAAAACTATTCAAACAAATGCTTTGAATTTTAAATCCATATAATATGTATGAGCAAGGAAATCACGCCCACCTGATTTCGCCGATCTTCAGGGCTCCTTACTTTCCTTTGAGTAATCTGATATTATAAAATTATCAAATATGAAATTTAACAATGAATAAATTTTTCTAAATTCCTAATTCATATTCAATCTAATCCAAGATATTTTCAAGCCTAAATAGTTTCTAAATTAATTATAAAGCTTAAATATCACCTTCAACTAATTTCGAGTTATTCCTAAATTCTAGAATTTCATATAATTAAAATAAAATCATTTCTAAGTTCTTCGAATTTCTTAATTTATCATTAAAAACTTTAATAATTGATTTCTAAGCTTCTACGATTTATTCATTTTCAAATAAGTTTATTTAAATCCGAACAATTAATTTAAAAACATTAAACTTAAATTGGGTTCTAAAAATAAATAATTTATGTGCAATAAATCTTATTTCTCTTAGAATAAGATTTTTATATCTAATATTTGAACTAAGTCCTGAATTTCTATTTTATCACATAAAAATTCCTAACTACTCTTTTAAAATAAATTATTTATCTTCAGGTATTAAATTTAAGTTATAGATTTCTTAAATTCCATATTTCAAAATAAAGTTATGTTATCTTAAGAATTTTTCTTAAATGATTTAATAAATTTCCATTTAAATAAAAAAATTCTAATGTTTATTATTTACATCTAGCTTCCAAATAAAGTTAGATTTCTAGTATTCGAAACTCTGAATTTTCTAAACTTTGATATTCTTCGATATCTTAGTTTTCATAATTTAAATAATTTATTCATGTTTTAAATAAATTAATTACGAACAAAATAAGACTTCTAAATATAAAAATTTTAGTTTTTCGTATTTCAAATTTTATTCTTTTTCCTATACTAGATTTTAAAGTTTTCAAAGGCTTATTTTTCATGTTTTTAACTAACTAATTAATTAAGTTTTAAACTTCTAAATTTTTCTTGATGTCCATTTATTATATAAAATTGTTCCTAATTAATTTGAGATTTTATCAGCGAAATTCTTAAATCTAGGTTTTCTATAAATATTAAATCTTCCTTTCAAATTTTCTAAACATTTAAATTTAAGTTAAATTATTTTTATAATTTATTCTAAACCAATTTTAGTTCAAGGTAACAAAAATTAAATAAATAAATGAATAACTAAAATAATTATCACACCTTTTGAATTTGGTTCCTCGCTTAGAAATTTGCTTTCACGTTAAGCTATTCAAGTCAATCTTCGATTTACTGTTCAATACGCTCAACCTCATTCAACAATCATCGACCATTTTTCAGAAGTTCAACACTTTCAGCAATTCATTTCACGTTCAGCAATATCAAAATATATCATGTTCATAAGCTCAATTTGTAACACCCCGGCCCTCCTGCGGGTTCCCTCGGGCCGCACTCGCTCAGAATGCGCGCCCATTCGATTGGGAAGCCGCCGCCACATTGTCCGCCGAGAGCCGGAGTGCTACTGGAATCGTTTCTCAGGGATTCTATTTCTTTCTTTCTGGTAATAATCAAATCACTTTAAAATCGGTATGAAATTTTTTTAAAAAATTAAATTTCTAAGTAAATAAATGGCTTAGTGAAATTACAAACTAAAATGGAAAGCATCAAGTTCAAATTTAAACAACTTAAAAATCTCCAACATAATCCCAAAACATTTAGTCACATGTAAAATGTTTAGAACAACAGGAAAGTAAAAGGGCGCATGCCCAGTTCAGTCAAATACAAAGATAAAATGCGCAGCAAACACTAACAACCTCCTCGACGAGGTTTCAAAATAACCGAGTCCTCTGCGATGTCCTCGACTCGTGCTGTCTCAAAAATCACCTGAAAAAGAAAGGGGGTGAGCTCGAGAGCATAGTAGATCATACTGCACATCACTAGCATTATTCAGACTAAAATACCAAACATGCAAACACTTTCATTACATTAGGGCATTCCAAACACTTATTTGTTTTTTGTCGTAGTTAAGACCGAAAGGTTTGTGGCCTTGGTGTCCCCTTTGTGGTCCGGGAGCAAATCCAGAGGTACCACCCGAAGGTCAATTACCTTTTTGGACCCTGGCAGGGCGTAAGGTTCAAAGTGACACTCAGCCCGCAACCAGTCTCGTTGAGGACACCCACGATGACACCCTAAGGCTGGTCATCGCATCGGTACGTGGTTCTTTTGTCGTAATGTAATCTTCTTTAGTTTCACAGACAAGGTTTTCAATCCATAACAACATGACATGCACTAACCTATGCAATCATTCAAGCAATCTTATCTCTAAAAAGCACATAACCGAACGTCATGATATCATAGCAATCATTCCAATCAATTCACACATTCCTAGCAGGAAACTAAGTACAAGAATAAAAACAATCATCATGTTTTATATTTAAAATCCAAATAATAATAGAGAGTGCAGTAATCGCACCCACATTGGTTTCTGGAGTCACTTGCGCCTCCGCATCGCCTCAACAATTTTGATCTGAAATGAAAGTCAATATAATTAATTAATTAATTTTCGAGTTCTTCCTATTCACCCAAAATTCCCTATTCTTGCTTCCCTTTACATAAATTAGATTTTTCAACATCTAGAAATCCCTTAAACTTTCCTTCAACCCTCAAGTAAATATTTTCTACTTCCATAGGATATTTCTAATTTCTTATATTTACATTCGTATTAAAAGTAACTCTATTACGAACAAAATAAGACTTCACAATCTAAAATCTATGCTAATCTCTAAAAATATTGTTTGCCATGTGAAATTTTCTAAGCCTTCGAGTCCTATCCTTCGTATTCATTTTTCAGGAAATAATTTATTTCCGCTAACATCGACTCAGGAATTTTGAGATTTTTAGGATTATATTTCTCTCAAAAATATTAGACTTCCATAAATTTCCAACATAATTCAACTAATAGATTATATATATATATATATATATATCAACCTTCGAACCCCTTTAACTTCGATATCCAACATCCATCATCATCTAAAAATCCACATGCATTAGAAATAGTTTTAATGAGAATATAAATAAAGTTCCAAATTTCTAAATCTTATTTTGCGTGTCTACGATCAACGAAATAGTAAAATTTCAGCTATCCTAAATTTAAAAATCTAGAAACATACATAATATGCCTCTTCTACCATGTAAAAATCATTCCTAATTAAATTAGGATTGTATCCGCAAAATAATATGTCAACCATCTATTCACAATCTATATGCATCAAAATAATATTTCTACTAAAATATTGATTAGGCTTAGATTTCCTAAACTTCATTTCGCGCATCAAGAATCGTAGCATTAATAAATTTCCAACTATCAAAAAGATTTAGCAAAAATATACCTCTTCGCTACACTCGATCCCTTTCGTGCCCTTTCGAACTGTGATTTGATACACTAAATCAGATTCGAAGGGTTGTGCAACGGCTTGTATGAGTTTGAAAATCCTAAATCTGTAACACATCCAAATTTTCATATTCAAACTTCACGTTGTAGTAATAATCCACTAAACACCAAACACAAATCAAAATGCAGTTCACCATTAACGCACAGTAGTTGATTTTGCTCCTTCTTCACGGATGGACTACACTTGCAACGGCTGTGTTCTTCACCAATCACGCAAGCAGTTGGTTCCTTCTTCCACGGACAAGATACAGCAGAAAGCTTAACGCAGCAGAAGCAACGAAAAGAGTAGAGCAACGAATTGCAAGGGCGAGCTAGTTGGCGAATAAGAAGGGAGAGCAAGCTGCAACAGCGAACAGCAAAAAGAGGGCAACGAGTTTGGCGCAAACAAGAACATATTTGTGGGTTCGTAAGCATGGAACAGAGGCGAGGCAAAATAAAATGGTGGCTAGTTTGTAGATCTGAGGAGTTTTGGAACACGATGCTAGCTGTTCGTTGCATATCTGTTCTTCCTCCTCCTCGGCAAGCAACATACATAGCACGAACAGCAGGTCGTCTTCTTTTCTTCTTTGCACATGGATGGAATGGCAGAAATAGATGGTTGCTACTCTTCGTTCATCCATCTTCTATGCACCAGAACCAAAACGCAGATCTGCGTTCGTCTTTGCACAGACAACGCAAAGCAGCTTGTTTTTTCTTCTTCCTTGCTAACCACGCACTAGCAGCTGCACAAAGAAGGCACACCACGGACAGCAAGCAGATCTGGTGAGCTTGGGGTGTTTTGGTGGCTGTTTTTTTTTATGCAAATCCAGCAACTGCAACTCGGATCTATGGCCAACAACCTCAATCTAGCGTGATTGAGCTTGAAACAAATCAGATCTTGGTTGGTTCTAGGGTCCACGAACCAGATCGTGGCTGGTTTGGGCTTGTAAAGGTGGTGACAATGGCAGATCTGGTGTTGTTGCTTCGGATCTGGGGTATTTGCTTCAAATCTAATGTGTGTGTAACTATTTTTTTTTTCGATCCAAATCATACCAAAAACATGAATGAAGAATCAAAACGTAAGCTCACCAGAAATTTGGATTTTTGTTCCAAAAATCTCAAATCCAATTTTTTTTTTTTTTTTGCTCTAGAACTTGAGTAAGGATGCAAATGATCCTCCCTTTTTTTGTGTAAGCTTTGTCTGTATGTGTCCAAAAAAACCTGGAGCAAATTTTCCTTTTATACATAAGCTCACTTAGATACTAATTTTTATTTTTATTTTTTGAGCACCTAATGATAGTTATTGGAATCAAGTCCACACATATATATTTTCTTCAAATCATAATCTTTCATCCCCTTTTTTGTGGTAATATGATTATTAATATTTTTTTGTTGATATTATACAAATTCTAATTTCATTGTAATGTGCTCGCGTTATGAAAATTTGGGGTATTGCAACCTACCCTCCTTAAAAGAATTTCGTCCCCAAAATTTAAAAGTACAACACCTATATGATGCTATCCTGTCAAGTGTTCCTAGTGAAGAGGGCTGGGTATTTAGTTCGCATCTCAGTCTCCAACTCCCAAGTCGCCTCTTCCAAATCATGATGTCTCCACAACACCTTGACCAAGGGAATGTCCTTGGTTCTGAGACTCTGCACATCACAGTCTAGTATTCTAACTGCTAGTTCTTCATAAGTTGCATTGTCACGAAGCACGACCTCCTCCCAGTGTATGACATGTGATGGGTCTGGCTCGTACTTCCACAGCATCGATACGTGGAAAATGTTATGGATCGAAGACATACGATTTGGCAAGTCTAGCTCATAGGCGCACTCACCAACCCGCTTGAGTATCTTGAACGGACAAATAAACCTCGGTTCTAGCTTCCCCTTGATTCCAAACCGTCTAATTCCTTTTTGTGGACTAATCTTTAGGAAAATTCTGTCACCCAGTTGAAATTCTAGAGGTTTTCTTCTTTTATCTGCATAACTTTTCTGCCTACTCTGAGCTGTCATTAGCCTCTTTTGAATCTTCTTTACTTGAGTGTTCATTTCTTCTATCAATTCTGGTCCTGTGAGGACCTGATCCTCAAAGTTGCCCAACATGATGGCGATCTGCAGGGTCTGCCATAGTGCGCTTCATATGGAACCATCCGTGTGCTTGCCTGATAACTGTTATTGTAGGCGAACTCTGCCAAATGTGGGTACTTGTTCCAGTTGCCCTTGAAATCAAGGACACACGCTCTTAGCATATATTCTAATATCTGAATGTCCCTCTCAGATTGCCCATCTGTCTGAGGATGGAATGCAGTGCTCATAATGAGTCTGTTTCCCAGCTCCTCCTGCAGACTCTGCCAGAACTGAAATGTGAACCTCGAATCTCTGTCAGACACAATGGTCTTGGGTACGCCATGGAGTCTTACAATTTTCTTGACATATAATTCTCCAAGTTTTCCGATGGGATCCGTAGATTGAATGGGTAAGAAGTAAGTTACCTTCGTCAGGCGATCCACAATCACCCATACAGTATCTTCCCCTTTCTGACTCCTCGGTAGGCCACTAACAAAATCTATTGCAATATTATCCCACTTCCATTCTGGTATTGGAAGTGGTTGCAACATCCCTGAAGGTTTTCTGTGTTCTGCCTTCACTTGCTGACATGTCAGACATCTGGAAACATACTGGGCTATGTCCCTTTTCATACCCTTCCACCAGTAGGTCTTCTTGAGATTCTGATACATCTTGTCACCCCCTAGATGCATTGTATACTTAGTTTGATGAGCTTCATCCAAGATGATTCTTTTGCATTGTCCATTACTCGGCACACAAACTCTGTTCCCCAATCTCAGTATACCTTCTTCAACAATTCTATAGTTTGTATGTTTGCCTTGTCTAACACCCTCTGTGAGATCAACGATCCATTCGTCACCTTTCTGCTCGTCTCTGATTAGGTGTAAAAGGTCCGGCTGGCAAGTCATAGTACACAAGTACGCCCGTTTCTCATCTGACACAATACCCAAGTTGTATTCACTGATTAACTGGTACATATGTCCTCTATCCTCATCCTTCTTGCTAATTTTTCTACTGAATGCATCAGCCACCACATTGGCCTTGCCCAGATGATAGTGCAGTTAAAAATCATAGTCTTTCAAAAATTCTACCCACCTTCTCTGCCTTAGATTTAATTCTTTCTATGTATAGACATATTTCAGGCAATTATGATTCGAGAATAGATCAAAGCTCTCCCCGTAGAGGTAGTGTCTCCAGATCTTCAGTGCAAACACAATTTCTGCCAACTCTAGATCATGGGTAGGGTAGTTCCTTTCATGAATCTTCAATTGCCTTGAAGCATACGCTACTACCTTTCCCTCTTGCATCAACACCGCACCTAATCCAACCAACGAAGCATCAATGTATAGAGTGTACCTCACACCATGAGTAGGCGTAACTAGAACGGGTGCTGAAGTCAACCTTTTCTTCAATTCTTGGAATGTTTGTTCGCACTTATCATTCCAAATGAATTTCTCTCCCTTTCTGGTTAACTTGGTCATTGGTCCAGCCAATTTTGAGAAATCTTGAATGAATCGACGATAGTATCCAGCCAAACCTAAGAAGCTTCTGATTTCTGTCACAGTCGTAGGTTGCTTCCAATTTGATACCTCTTCCACCTTCTCAAGGTCTACTGATATTCTTTCTGCCGAAACCACATGGCCAAGGAACTTAACCTTTTCCATCCAAAACTCACACTTGCTAAACTTAGCATATAATTCATTTTTTCTAAATACTTCCAAACCAATACGCAAATGTTCAACGTGTTCAGCCTCCGATCTAGAGTAGATCAAGATGTCATCCACAAATACTATAACAAACTGATCTAGGTACTATCAGAAGACTCTGTTCATCAGATCCATAAATGCGGCTAGCACGTTGGTCAAACCAAACGACATCACAGTGAACTCGAAGTGCCCGTATCGAGTTCTGAAAGTTGTCTTGTATATGTCAGACTTTCTAATCCTTAATTGGTGATACCCTGACTGTAGATCAATCTTGGAAATGAGTGGCTCCCCTCAATTGATCAAATAGGTCCTCTATTCTAGGCAACAGGTATTTGTTCTTTATCGTTGCTTGGTTTAACCTTCGGTAGTCTACACACAGTCTCAAGGATCCATCTTTTTTCTTCACAAATAGTACCGGAGCTCCCCAGGATGACTCACTAGGTCTGATAAATCCCTTATCGTAGAGATCATCTAATTGTGTCTTCAATTCAATTAGCTCTACAGGTGTCATTATGTAGTATGGAATGGCTATGGGATCAGTGCCTGGATGCAATTCGATCTTGAACTCCAATTGTCTATGTGGTGGGAGTCCTGGTAACTCATTAGGGAACAAATCCGCATATTCCCTCACTATAGGTATATCCTGTATTTCCTTGGACTTTTCGGTATCCTCTTCTAGTAATTGTCTGAAATCCTCTTTCTATTTAATAGAGTATAGCATGGCTGACATAGGACTCCTTAGAAATCTATGTATGTCTCCATTTATCTTCAGTACCTCTCCAGACGGTAGCTTCACTGTCACCCTACGTCTCTGACAATCGATCTGTGCTTGATATTGGGTTAGCCAATCCATGCCCAATATCACGCCATATCCATGAAAATGGAGTGTACAAAGATCAGCTAAAATTAGCTTGTCTCCAAACCTAAGGTCACACCTACATTATTTCCTTGAACTCACAGTAGTTCCTATGGGTTTGGTCACATCTAATGTCACTAGCAAGAGACTCGTAACCAATTGTAACCTATCTACCAAGTCCTCAGAAATAAAGGATCTAGTGGCACCTAAATCAAACAAAACGTGGACATCAATGCCAAATAACAGAAATGTACCTTCTACTGCTGGAGTGGGATTGGTATGGGCGTCTACAGCGTACAGTCAGGCCTGGTTCCTTTGATGTGGTTGGGACTGTGGCTGTTGTCTCTACTATGGACCACTACTCTGCCCATGTGTCTGCTGCAACTGATGAGGGGCGGGAGCTGGTGCTTTGGTAGGACAATTTCTAGACAAATGCCCTCTCTGCTGACATGTAAAACATAACCCTTGTTTCTTAGCCCTCTCCCTCTGATCATCAGTCGCATAGACGGGTTGAGTCTGCTGGGTCTACTGTCTATCATGAGTTTGAGTCTGGCTCTGTGGCTGAGGTGCTTTGTACCCCTCCTGTCCACTCGACCTCTTTTGTGAAGGTCTCATAGCCTTTTCTGACCTAGTCCTCTTATTAAGCTTCAATGCTTGCTTAAACTCCAAGTCTCTCTCCAAGACCTGCGCCCCCTCTATAGTATCCATAAAGGTCGTCAGCTTAAGCGGTGCCAAGATCTTTCTTATCTCCGCATTCAAACCCTCAATAAAACGATCCGTCTTGGACTGGTCATCCATAACCAAAGTGAGCACCTTTGTCAAGCGATCCACAATCACCCATACGGTAGCTTCCCCTTTCTGACTCCTCGGTAGGCCGCTAACAAAATCCATTGCAATGTTATTCCACATTCATTCTGGTATTGGAAGTAGTTGCAACATCCCTAAAGGTTTTCTGTGCTCTACCTTCACTTGCTAACATGTCAAACATCTAGAGACATACTGGGCTATGTCCCTTTTCACACCCCTCCACCAGTAGGTCTTCTTGAAGTTTTGGTACATCTTGTCACCACCTGGATGCGTTGTATACTTAGTTTGATGAGCCTCATCCAAGATGGTTCTTTTGCACTATCCATTACTCGGCACACAAACTCTGTTCCCCAATATCAGTATACCCTCTGCGTCAATTCTGAAGTCTGTATGCTTGCTTTGCCTAACACTGTCTGTGAGATCAACGATCCACTTGTCACCTTTCTACTCGTCCCTAATCTGGTGAAATAGGTCCGGTTAGCAAGCTATTGCATACATGTATGCCCGTTTCTCATCTGATGTAATACCCAAGTTATATTCACTGATCAACTGATACATTTGTCCTTTGTCCTCATCCTTCTTGCTAATTTTTCTGCTGAGTGCATCCACTACCACATTGGCCTTGCCCAGATGATAGTGTAGCAGAAAATCATAGTCTTTCAAAAATTCTACCCACCTTCTCTGCCTTAGATTTAATTCTTTCTGTGTATAAACATATTTTAGGCTCTTATGTCTGAAAATAGATCAAAGCTCTCCTCATAAAGGTAGTGTCTCCAGATCTTCAGTGCAAACACAATTGCTGCAAACTCTAGATCATGGGTAGGGTAGTTCCTTCCATGAGTCTTCAATTGCCTTGAAGCATATGCTACTACCTTTCCCTCTTGCATCAACACCTCACCTAATCTAACCAAAGAAGCATCGGTGTATAGAGTGTACCTCACACTGCGAGTAGGCGTGACTAACACGGGTGCTGAAGCCAACCTTTTCTTCAATTCTTGGAATGTTTGTTCGCACTTATCATTCCAAATGAATTTCTCTTCTTTTCTGGTTAACTTGGTCATTGGTCCAGCCAATTTTCAGAAATCTTGAATGAACCGGCGGTAGTATCCAACTAAACCTAGGATGCTTCTGATTTCTGTCACAGTTATAGGTTCCTTCCAGTTTGATACCACCTCTACTTTCTTAGGGTCTACTGATATTCCTTCTGCCGAAACCACATGGCCAAGGAAATTAACCTTTTCCATCCAAAACTCACACTTGCAAAACTTGGCATACAATCCATTTATTCTCAATACTTCCAAAACAATACGTAAATGCTCAACGTGTTCAGCCTTTGATCTAGATTAGATCAAGATGTCATCCACAAATACTACAACAAACTGGTTAAGGTACTATCTGAAGACTCTGTTTATCAGATTCATAAATGCAGCCGGCGCGTTGGTCAAACCAAACGACACCACAGTGAACTCGAAGTGCCCGTTCCGAGTTCTGAAAGTTGTCTTGTATATGTCAGACTCTCTAATCCTTAGTTGGTAATACCCTGACCGCAGATCAATTTTGGAGAAATGATTGGCTCCCCTCAACTGATCAAACAGGTCCTCTATTCTAGGCAACGGGTATTTGTTCTTTATCGTTGCTTGGTTTAACCTCTGGTAGTCTACACACAGTCTCAAAGATCCATCCTTTTTCTTCACAATTAGTACCTGAGCCCCCCATGGCGACTCGCTAAGTCTGATAAATCCCTTCTCGTGGAGCTCATCTAATTGTGTCTTTAATGCAATTAGCTCTACTGGTGCCACTCTGTAGGGTGGAATGGCTATGGTATCAGTGTCTCGATGCAATTCGATCTTAAACTCCAATTGCCTATGTGGTGGGAGTCCCGTTAATTCATCAGGGAACACATCCGCATATTCCCTCACTACAGGTATATCTTGTATTTCCTTGGACTTTTCGGTATCTTCTTCTAGTAATTGTCTGAAGTCTTCTTTCTATTTAATAGAGTATAACATAGCTAACATAGGACTCCTTGGCAATCTATGTATGTCTCCATTTATCTTCAGTACCTCTCCAAATGGTAGCTTCATTGTCACCCTTCGTCATTGCTCGATATTGGGTTAGCCAATCCATGCCCAATATCATGTCATATCCATGAAAATGGAGTGTACAGAGATCAGCTGAAATCAGCTTGTCTCCAAACCTAAGGTCACACCTAAAGTATTTCCTCAAACTCACAGTAGTTCCTATGGGTGTGGCTACATCTAATGTCACTGTTGTCTCTAGTGTAGACCACTACCCTGTCCACTTGTCTGCTACAACTGCTGAGGGGCATGAGCTGGTGCCCCGATAAGGCAATGTCTGGCCAAGTGTCCTCTCTGATTGCATGTAAAACATAACCCCTGTTTCTTAGCCCTCTCCCTTTGATCATCAGTCGCACGGACGGGTCGAGTCTGCTGGATTTGCTGTCTATCATGAGTTTGAGTCTGGCTCTGTGGCTGAGGTCAAACACAACCAAATAAATTTCCAGCAACATCAACACATCTTGATTATTCAACAAATCAACCAGAAATTTTTGCACTCAACTCAATCGCGCAACAAAAATTTTGATTCACATCCAGCTACCCAATCCTCGTTCCTCTGCTCAAACACATTCAATTCACAACTACAACATCATCAGACTTTTTCGTTTTCTTGTTCAATCACAGCCTGCATTGTTTAACACCAAAATTCCAATAAAAATTTTCTAGCAACATCGACCCAAATTTTCTTTCATTCATGATGTATGTCCCAAACCTTTAGCAAAACCAGTCATGGCTGCCACTTCTTTTTTGTTTCTTGAATCATCTTCTTCAATGTCCTCAAGATCCAGAAATTGAATCACCACTACCAATTTCAAAAATCCAGATTTTCTTGTTTTCGCCCCACGAACTAGGTTTAAAATCAATTCAAAATCACGGCCAATCATCAAAAACGCTCAACATTCACACAAACTGAAAAACCAAATTTCATTCTTTGTTCATCCAAATCAAAACCCTCAAACTAGATTTTTTTTCCATCTTCTTGTTCGTCCTCACCACTCAAAAACCCCAATCTCAAAATCCGCTCAATCAACATATTCCATGACGCGCCAACATCGTGAACACCAAAACTCCAATCAAAAAATCTAGCAATAGCAAAACGTCTCCCTTGTTCAAGATTTTTTTTCTTCTTCACGGTTCTTCATTCCATCGTCCCAAACCAAAAAATCATCAACTCATGTAACACCAAAGAACTAAACCAAAATGACACACGAATCAACTTCAAACGAAAATTTAAACCCAAAAATTTAACATCGTCACCCTATTTTGCAACCATGAACCAAAGTTTCACAACCAGAATTTTAGGGCCTTATTTCCTCTGTTTTTAACAACTGAAAAACCCAGAAAAATGAATCAAAATCAATCATATTTCGACTGAATGCACAATCCAAATCCAAACCAAAACCAAAATTCTTATTCCTTCCTTTTCTGTTACACAAACAACTACCCAAACCCAAAATTTTTTGAATCCAAAACAGAATCAGATTTTGTTCTTTAGTTTTCATCTTGCTCTCCTTCTACTTCACAAACATCCAAAACCCATAATCACTCTTGTTTCAGATTCCTTTCTTCTTTGGTTCTTTAGCTTCAACATCCCCCTTTGATTTTCTTTCGCCGCCCAAACTAGAAGTTTCTGGTTCGTCTTCACCGCCAGACCAAACTGGAAATTTCTGGTTTGTTCATGATTTTCCATTTTTTTCCGAACTCTGAAACCTTAGAAATTATTATTATTTCTCAATCTATCCATATTATTATTATATATATTTTTTCTATCGAGCAATCTAAAATTTTTATTTCGCTAAAAGTTTAAATCAATCAATATTTCATTTCATTAACCAACATGTGATTTTATAGTTTATTTTATTCAGTTATTTATTATTTTTATCGGTCAAATGATCTATTTTTGTTCTTGCATCACTCGTGTCATCGCTGTAACACCCCAATTTTTCGACCAGACCTTCGTTCACGTGTCCTCTCACGTGAGGATCGTCATCCGATGAAAATTGGAATGCTACTTAATTCTTTCATAATTTCACAAATAAATTTTCAACAAAATAACATTAAATCATAAATATGAACAAAAACATGCAGCGGAACAAAACTTCGTTCAAAAACTCCAACGAATCTTAAACATTAGTCACAAAAGAGTTTCCATTTGTACATTCCCAAAATATTTAGTTACATGTCGTCAGTAAAGCAAAAATGGAAAACAAAATACTTACGAAGCTTACATATTTTAGCAAAAAGAGAGACTATTACCCAAAGGTATCGAAAACAAGACAACTCAATGGAAAGTGATGTATAGTCAAGTTTCGTCCCTGTGGTTAACTGTAAAATAAATATTGAGTGAGCTCGAAAGCCCAGTGGATCATCCCTACACATCACAAGCATTACACAAACCAAATTCAAAACATTACAAGCACTTACACACATTAGGCGTTTTATACATTTATTTGTTTTAGTCGTAATCTAAGACCAAAAGAGAGTTAAGATGTCTCTCGGTATTCCCTATGATCTCGTCTAATCATAGAAAGTTTCGAAAAACTATCTAAAATCAGTCAAGTCCTTAGCGTCACAGCCAAAGAGAGGGTACTTCCTACAGCCTCGTACTAACTCCCAAAGACTACTAGTTGTAACCAACAGCTACAGTTGAGAATCCCTACGATCTGCCTTGCGGCACGACGGTCTCAACGGTGACATATAGGAGATGTCACATCGACCCGCCTCGGGTTTGTCGATCGCACTGATACGTGAATTCTTAATGATCCTTTAATCTTATTTTAAATTTTGTAACAAAGACAAACACCATAATTCAACGCATACATAACATCCAAGCGATTAAGAATTATGTTGAAACTTCACTTAAAGGAAATGAATGAAGAATTTCTATCAAATCCTTAAAAATGCATGTAATGAAATCTAATAACAAGTCATCCATTCAACGAACACTCAAGACAATCGAATTTAAGAAATTTCATAATATTCTAAGCTACCAGACAAATGCTTTGAATTAAAAATTCGCATAATCTGAATGAGAGAGAGAATCACGCCCACCTGAACTTTTGGACATTTCTCTACCTCTTCGTCGTTAGCGATCATCCTAGAAAATTTATCTGCAAAAGTAATTGTATTATAACGACTTCTCAATCAATATTTCCTATTAATTTTCCTACTAATAATTTTCTTTATGAATTAAACGATTTTGGGGATCTCTTCGCATCATTAGTAAATTAAGTGTTCTTTAATTTCTTATTCCTTTTGTCATAGTTAAATCATTTACAGAATAATTACGAACAAAATAAGACTTCTATTTGTCAAGTCTTTAGTTTTATTCGGAGTTGAGCTTTTTAATCTCTCCCTATTCTTAAAGTTTTGCTAAGATTATTTTATAGTGTTAATTCAAATAAATTTTTGTTCATTTAATTTTCTAATTTAAATACTTAACTACTTAAATGAATAAGTACTTAAATAAATGATTTTAATTTTAACTACTTAATTTAAATACTTAAACAAATAGAAATCCATTAGTTAATTTTGTTCCTCAAACCTTAGTGTTTTGTTATTATAAGACTTTACTGTTCTAACCAATGCATATCAATTTATTTGCATTATATTAGATTCTAATTCAAGTTATATTGGTAGGCTTTTCTATAGCTTCATTATTTACTAACATATCAAATTAACATTAACCAAACTTTTCGTAACTTCCTTACCTCGTTATTTCGGTCACCCACGAGTTGATGAAAGACTTTGCCACCAGATTTTTGTTTCCACTCTTCCCTGTCTATTGCGTCACCAAACCGGAATTCTGGTTCTTCTTCTCTTTCAATTTACGTAACGCCGGAATTCCACTTTCACACTGAAATCGGAACTGTGCTGTAAATCGGACCAGGAGTTCTTCCTTCTGTTTCGTTCCAGCTCCACCGTTATTCAAGACCGATCTTCACTTCCCACACACACTGAATTCGTGCTTCCTCTGATAGAAAATCCAGAATTTCTACCCGGACTCTCCTTCTCCACGTCCCTGGTTCCTGCGTTCAATCACCCTACCCACTGAATCACGATCTATGAACTCACTGATCGGCCATTCCAATATCTCAACCGGGTTCAATTCAACGCAAACCAGAGGACTGAAATTAAATTGCAGCTTCTTACCTCCCCTCTTTTCCTTCCTCTACGGTGTAACCGATACTCTGTTCAACTGAAAACCAGCTGCTTCAATCTTCCGGTCCTACCATGTGTTCAGCTGAGTTCTTTCATCACTGCCATTCCCCTGTTCTTGATTGCAGCAGCCGAACCCAATATTTATAGAACCTCCAATGCTCACGTTCAGCTCCCCTGCCGGTAGTGCTCTGTTTCCGTTTCCAACCCAGAATTTCTAATGTAAATTCTGGTTTCCTCCGTTCACTCCACACGGTCAGCAAGCTTCTTCTTACTATCGTTCTCCTTGAGTGACCAAGCCTTTCGAACGTGTTCATTTCCTCTTCAGCTGTCTTCTTCTTCTTCTTCTTCAATCGCACCAGTTCAGTTTATTGACCAGTATCCAGTCCTTCTGTAGCTCATCTCCTCCGACGGTCTTCCCCTTTTTATAGCCGACGGAGACTGTTCTCAAACCTCTCTGGCTCATTGCCAACACACTTCCTTGAATGTTCCCGATCTATCTCTTCACCGACTGGATTCAAAGAAACCAGAATTTTCTGGTGTAGAATTTCAGTCTCTCCCGCTCGTCTCTGCCAAATTTCAAACTTTGGTTTAATATTTATAAGTTTATTTCATAATTGTGCTTGTCTTTCTATTTACTTATTTTATTTATTTATCTAATTTATTAATTCAGCATTTTATGATTAATAAATATCTAATTTAAATCTCTTTAAGTTATATAATTCTCAAATTTTATTTTATTTATTTGTCCTTGGCATAAGTTATATAATTCTCAAAATTTATTTTATTTGTTTTTAAGTACATAGATTACAAAATTCGGGGTTGTTACAATCTAACCCCCTTCAAAAAATTTCATCCTCGAAATATACATAATGTTCATAGTAGATACTTCCTATTCCACATTTTTAGCGAAGAGTTATGGATACTTTTTTTGCATCTCACTTTCTAATGTTCAAGTCGCTTCCTCAGTATCATGATGTTTCCACATAACCTTCACCAACGGAATGTCCTTAGTCCTAAGGCTTTGTATCTTCTGATCCAAAATATGAACCGTTGGTTCTTCATAGGTCGCATCACCTTGGAGTATAATATCTTCCCATTGAATCACATGCGATGGATCCGATTCGTACTTCCGCAGCATCGAAATATGAAACACATTATGGATTGAGGAAAATCTATCCGGCAGATCCAACTCATATGCACAATCACCAATCCGTCTCAGTATTTCAAACGGACTGATGAATCTTGGTGCTAACTTACCCTTAGCTCCAAAACGTTTAATTCCCTTTTGAGGACTAATCTTCAAAAATACTTTATCGCCTTGTTGAAATTCCAAGGGTTTTTTCGCCTATCGGCGTAGCTCTTTTTGCCTGCTCTGAGCTATTAGTAACCTTTTCTGGATCTGTCTTACCTTTAATGTCATTTCCTCAACCATCTCAGGTCCAGTAAGCACATGATCTTTGATTTCTGCCTAACATGATGGCGACCTGCAGGGTTTACCATACAACGCCTCATATGGAGCTATTCCAATGCTTGCCTGATGGCTATTATTATAAGTAAATTCTGCCAAATGCAAATATTTGCTCCAATTCCCTTTAAAATCAAGAGTACATGCTCTTAACATATCTTCTAGTATCTGAATGACCCTTTCCGTCTGTCCATCAATCTGTGGGTGAAACGCGGTGCTCATCGTGAGTCTACTACCCAATTCCTTCTGTAGACTTTGCCAAAATTGGGAAGTAAATTTGAAATCTCCATCTGATACAATAGTTTTGGGAACTCCATGCAGTCTGACAATTTCTTTAACATATAATTCGCCTAACTTACTCACTTAGTCTAAGGATCGAATAGGTAAGAAGTGTGCGACCTTTGTTAGTCGATTTACAATGACCCAAACTGTGTCTTCGCCCTTCTGATTCCTTAGTAGGCCGCTAACGAAATCCATAGTTATATTATCCCATTTCCATTCTGGCACTAGAAGAGGTTGCAACAAACCTAGTGGTTTCTTATGTTCAGCTTTGACCTGTTGACAGGTAAGACATTTAGAGACATACCTGGCAATATCTCTCTTCATGCTTCTCCACCAATAGGTCTTTCTCAAATTTTGATATATTTTATCACCTCCCGGATGCATGGTGTACTTTATCTGGTGTGCTTCATCTAGTATAGTGTCTTTTATTTGCTGGATATCCGGGACACGTATCATGTCTCCTAGTCTCAGTGCGCCATCCAAATCTAACCTAAAATCCGTATGCTTACCCTGTTTAACACCCTCAATCAAATTTGCAATCCACTTGTCATTTTTCTACTCATCTCTGATTTGGCATAAAATGTCGGGTTGGCAGACTATAACATACAGATAAGCTTGTTTGTCATTTATAGCAACACCCAGATTATACGAGTAAATCAACTGACACATTTGTGCCATATCCTCATCTTGTTTGCATGATTTCCTACTCAGTGCATTAGCTACCACGTTAGCCTTACCAGGATGATAGTGTAACTGAAAGTCATAGTCTTTCAGGAATTCTAACCACCTCTTTTGTCTAAGGTTCAGTTCTTTCTGGGTGTGAATGTATTTGAGGCTCTTATGATCAGAGAACATATCAAAATTTTCCCCATACAGATAATGCCTCCATATTTTTAGTGCAAACACAATCGCTGCAAGTTCTAGATTGTGTGTAGGATAATTTTGTTTGTGCGACTTCAACTATCTAGAAGCATATGCAACTACTTGTCCTTCTTGCATTACCACTGTGCCCAGTCCCAATTCGTGAAGAGTCCATGTATAAAGTGTACCTTACGCCATGGATAGGAGTGATCAGAACGGGTGCAGTGGTTAACCTCTTCTTCAGTTCCTGGAATGATTGCTCACATTGATCATCCCATACAAACTTCTCTCCTTTCTTGGTTAACTTGATCAATGGATTTGCTAATTTAGAGAAATCCTGAATAAACCGACGATAGTAGCCAGCTAATCCAAGGAAACTTCTAATCTCGGTGACTGTGGTCGGTGGTTTTCAATTTGCTACTGCCTCCACCTTTTTTGGATCTACCGATATGCCTTCGGCTAAAACCACATGGCCTAGGAATTTAACTTTCTTCATCCAAAACTCGCATTTGCTGAACTTAGCATATAACGGATTTTCCCTAAGGATCTGTAAAACTATGCGCAAGTGTCGCTCATGTTCGGTCTCTGATCTTGAGTATATTAAGATATCGTCAACAAAGACCACTACAAATTGGTCTAAATACTAATTGAAAACTCTATTCATCAGATCCATGAAAGCAGCCGGTGCGTTTGTCAATCCAAACGGCATAATTGTGTATTCGAAATGCCCATAACGAGTCTTAAATGTTGTCTTTGGTATATTTGACTATCGGATCCACAGCTAATGGTATCCTGACCTCAACTCTATTTTCGAGAATTGAGTAGCCCTTCTCAGCTGATCAAAGAGATCATCTATTCTGGGTAATGGATACTTGTTTTTAACAGTTACCAGATTCAATCTCCTATAATCCACACATAATCTCATGGATCCATCCTTCTTTTTAACAAATAGGATCGGAGCTCCCCATGGTGACTCACTTGGCCTAATGAACCCTTTCGCCAATAGTTCATCTAAATGAGTCTTCAATTCTATTAGCTCAGCTGGGCCCATTCGGTAAGGTGGCATAGCAATAGGATTTGTTCCTGGGTGCAGTTCTATCTTAAATTCTATTTGTCTGTGGGGTGGAAAGCCAGACAGTTCATCAGGAAATACATTTGCATATTCTCTTACCACCGAAATCTGTTGGATGTCCCTAGATTTTTCAACAATCATCTACTATTTGTCTAAAGTCCTCTTTCAGTTTGATGGCATACATTAAGGCTAACATCGGGCTTCTAGGCAATTTATTCACATCCCCAATTATCTCTACTAGTTTTCCTGATGGCAACCTAATAATCACCCTCCGTCTTTGGAAATCTATCTGCGCTTGATACTGGGTCAACCAATCCATTCCCAGTATTACATCATATCTATCGAAGGGTAATATGCAGAGATCTGTCATTACCAGCAAATCTCCGAACGTGAGTTCACATCGACAAAATCTTCTAGAACTCACTGTAACTCCTAGTGGAGTAGCCACTTCTAAGGACACCTCTAGTAGATTTGTAACTATCTTGAGTTTCTTTACTATATTTTTAGACACAAAGGATTTGGTAGCACCCGAATCAAACAACACTCGCACCGCTACACCAAAAAGTAAAAACGTACCTTCTACCGCTGGAGTAGGATCTGTCTGAGCCGTTGTCAAATACAGTCGGGCCGATTCCTTCTATGGCAGTGGTTGCTGCTTCTTTGGTGGACATCTATTCTATCCACGAGTCTGCGGTTGCTGAGGGACTAAAGCTAACGCTTTGCTAGGACAATCCTGAATTAAGTGTCCTTTCTGGTTACACGCATAACATAAGCCTAATCTCTTAGCTTCTTCTTTCTAGTCACTAGCCATCTGTCCTTATTTTATCTGTAAGGGTTGCTGCTTCATGTTCACCTGCTTACGACCCTGGGTAGAATTTACCTTCGTCATCTCCCGCCTGGCCTGCTTCCTCTGTGGAGCTCCTACGGTTAGCCTCTGTTGTGGTCTCTTACGCTTGCTCTTCAAGGACTACTCATACTCCAAATCTCATTCCACCATTTGTGCTCTCACCACTGTCTCTCGTAATGTTGTCAGCTTCAACTGTGCGATAATCTTTCTGATCTTCACTTTCAATCCTTCCAAGAATCTGTCTGCCTTTGACAGTTCATCTCTTACCAGCTCTGGGGCAAATCTTGATAGTTCTGTGAATTTTTGCTCATATTCTGCCACCGTCATGTTCCTCTGGTTCAGTCTAATAAATTCAAATTGTAGCTGTCTCGTCTTGGTAGTGGAGAAGAATGTGTCATAGAACAACACTTTGAACTCATCCCACATCAAATTGGCTTCATCTATTGTGGGGTCATTGACTATCATTTCCCACTAGTGGTATGCCGGTCCCACTAGTTGATGCAAGGCCAACGCTTGTAACACCCCAACCCCCATATCTCTTAAGCAATGTACATTGCCACCGTTCTCTTGAAAGTGGACTTAACAAAATGACGGGTTGGGCCGGTGCTACATTACAAGTGACACATACTTGTTCTTTTCATTTCAATATCTCATGCCTTTGTACAAAATTCAAGAATACAAAATTTTCCAATAAAATCAAGGCAAATTAAAAGAGATAAAGAAATTCAAACTATTTTATTCATAATAGAATTGTAAGTACTAAACTCTAAAAAAAATCTAATAATTACAGCGGAAGTCTTTAAAAATACTTTTTAGTAGAAAAACATAAAAACTATGGGCAACATGCCCTAAAAATTCTAAAAAAAATAATAATGATAAGGCAAAAACTTACAAAAAGACCTATCCATGTTCAACTGCTTCATATATTCATGCTCCTGAAAAATAAGATAAGAAGGAGTGAGCACATAACCCAGTGGATCATTTTCGAACAACAATCTTTCATATTCAAACTCATAACACAATCATAATTCAAACACTTGCAAACATTAGGCGTTTCAAACAACAATTAAACAACAATTTGTTTAAGTCGAGTCTCAGACCAAAAGGGCCTTTAATCCCTTGACCACTATGATGGTACGTTGTTATTATCTTCATCGTCTTTGTTTAATTCTCATATCAAGATAAAATAAATTTCAGCATATGAAATCAAACTAAAATTCAGAACATACAAAATCAATTCATAAAACACTCTTAAAACATGCATCATATTTTAATTAAAAAGCCTAAGCATGATACTACATGGCATGGATGATATGATTGCTCAAACATGAATCAAAACTGAAATATTGGATATGATTGCTTAAACTTGAATTAAAACTAAAATAAACATTAAAAATTCTTGAACTGAAGTTGAAAATCTTTGAATTCAGTGAAAAACCACACAAACAATGATCGTGCCATGAATTCAAATAAGAAAAGAAGGGTGTTCTAGAAATCACTTCCACCTTGTGGCGCTTTCTTTCGGAATTTCGGCAGCAATTTCCCCCACGTACGAAGATCACCCAATTTGAGAGCTTCTCACACACACAAGAAGGGAAGATGAGAGGTGCCAAGAACAAGGCTTTGAGAAAACAAGAGGAACATTCAACTCTTATTATTTGGAATGAATGAAATTGGGGGCCTAGGGGGGTTTATATAGATTTTTCAAGGGAAAAAAATAGAAATCTTTGTGTCCTTCTATGATTAAAACACTATATTTCAATCAAATTTCGTAGTTTCTAATTTTTGGAGCAAAAAGAGTATTTTTAAGGATTTTTCTAAATTTTAGAAACATTTTTCGAAATTTAGAAACTATTTTTCTGATTTCTCGAAATTTATTTTGTATTTATTTTATTAATTTTAACATATTTTTCGTTATTTAATCAGAGCAGTTAATCAGGACCGTAGGATCGTTCTCGAACGCAGTGTCATTCGCGATCTGATCAAAACGAATTCAATCTGGATCGTTGGATGATCCTCGAGCACGTCAACGTTTGCGATCAGCCAAAACGAATTCGATCTACACCGTCTGATTTGCCTCGATCGGCGTACTCGTTCGCGATCATCTCAGAGCGCCTCGATTCGGACCGTCCGATCTTCCCCGATCACCGTGTGCGGTGTAATACTTTGAAAGTCTATGAGAAGTCCACGTCGCCAGTGAACAGCGAAGGTTGAATAACAAACTCAATAAACGAGTCAAAACGGCCAAAAAGACCCGACAACCATGTATCATAAGTCTAAATGAGAGTAAGAGTGATGTCAATCCGATAAGCGCAAGAAATGGTGATGAAAAACACCGAATACCAGAAATTTCATTCTGGTGACCGCGGTCAGCCTATAGAGACCGCGGTCATTGTGTGGCAAGCTCAGAAAACATAGGAAAAACACAACATTCTGGTGACCGCGGTCATCGCGATAGAAACCTAGAAAACCAACAGAGAAACACACACTAGTGACCGCGGTCCGTGAAATGGTGACCGCGGTCATCATACAGAAAACCCAGAAATGAATGGTGCACAATGTTCTGTCGACTGCGGTAATCACACAGTGACCGTGGTCATTGCACAGTGACCGCAGTCATGCTACAGTGACCGCGGTCATTCGTCGAATTCTATATAAAGAAACGTACGCAGAAAACCCTAGATCTGGAAAATTTTCGCCACAACTCACTCATTTCTCCCTCTAGCTCTCTTCTAACTCGTTTTGCTTCATTTTTTAGTGTTCTATTGGGTTCTAAGGGTGGTTTGAGCTCTTTCAAACCATTATCTACCGTCTTCAAGCTCAGATCCGTCGAGAACAACATCAACAAGGGTGGATTTGAGTTGAAG
>JAJIYU010000220.1:0-60050 GCA_030144865.1 Tinospora cordifolia | reverse complement strand
TGGTTCTGGGGAGCGCAAGGAGCTCTTTGTTTTTGTTTTAATTTCACCTGGGTATTGAAATATGTTAAAAAAAAAAAAAATGGTTTTTTTTTTTGTTTTTTGGGTTTTTTTTTTTTTTTTTTTTTTTTTTTTTTTTTTTTTTTTTTATAAATCTTGTGTAAACTAACCAATGTTTAAATCGAGAAGATCTTCTTGCACTCCATTGATATGTAAAAAAACACTCAAATGTCACATTTTAAACTCTAACTGTTGTTAAAACTGTATTTGGGGTCCAAACCATTATGACCAAACTTTGTCTTGCACGTGATCTGATCAGCCATAATGACCTCACCTAGTCCCAAAAGGACTCGGCCAAGAGCAAACTAGGATCAAGGACGAGCCCGGCCAGCCCAACCTAGATTTGGGTCTAGCCGACATCCTTTCCAACAATTTAAGTTTACATTCATTCTATTCCTCTCGGTACTCTTCATGGGTAAAATCAATTAAAAAAGAAAAAAGAAAATGGTACATATGACCGAACTATACCTCATTTTTTTGTAGTGTGAGATTTACATATGACACCCACAATTAGTATTGAGTCATGTGTATTGCACAACTATATGTTTGGTCATACAGTATACCTTTAATTTATTTAAAGGGTCTAAAATACAAAAGCTAGTCACGATAAAAACATGAATCTTCTAGAACACATGCCTTTTTGGATCCTTATGTCAAATTTTTTAAAGATATTTTTTAAAGATGAATCTAGAAGTACTTTGAGAAAAGGGTACCAATGCTTAACACTATACCTCATTTTAAGACATTTGTTTGTTAGTTCGAACAATATGAAAAATTCTAAAGTTTAATTCCATTTCTTAATAATAAAATTTAATAAGGTAAAAATTAAATTTTAATTGATTCATATAATATTTATTTGAGCCTTTTTATGTCTTTCACCATTATACTTACTTTCTTGCATCGAATAAAAGATCTCATCTTCTACAAACAAGGGTATAGTTCAATTAATTAGACAATTACTTTTTTTTTTTAATGAGTACTCTAACCCTTTGCTCTGAATTGGTGTAATTTTAACATTAAGCCATAAATTTCATCTCTAATTAATTTATATTGTTTATAACACTATTTATATATCTTATAGTGATTTTATTTATATTATCTTTTATATCATTATAAACTTTTTATTAGAAAAAAGTATTAAACAAAGAAATAAAAGAACTTACGCCAAATAGTTTGAATTTAACTCTTGCATCAGAGATGTTATAAATAAAATTATTCGGTAATATATATATATATATATATAGAGTAGATATAGATATAGATTGAGAAGAACGCAAGAGTTTAGAGAAGTCATTAGAGTGTCAAAGGAATCGAGAGAAGAGAAAGGGGAAGAAAAAACCGTTGGTTTATACGACCTGACAGTACGATCAATGTTTCAACGTAGTAACCAGGTTCTTCTTCTTCTTCTTCTTCTTCTTCTTCTTCTCTGTAAATTTCTCCTAAACACTAGGGTTTTACGTTCTCGCCCAATTCTTCTTTTGCATTGCATGCATTTCTTGGTCATCTTTTACTTACTGAAATTCTGTCTATTTTGGTGCTCGATTACATAAATGGTAGATTCTTGCAGTTTTCCGGCTAAAACTGCTATGCAAATGGGGGATTGAACCCTAGGCTCAAGTGAAAGGTAGTGGTTTTATAGTAAGAGTGATAGATTGTTAGGTTGAGAATTAAGATCAATATACGTATTTGATTTCGTTTGCCATACATTTGGTTTCTAGGTCGTTCGAATTCCACGCATGCAAGCTTTAAATTTTCATCTAGGGGAATTAGTAGATCTTCTTCTCTGTAGTCAAAGAACTGGCTGCGGTTGGAGCTATTCTTGTATTGGATAAAGACTCTTGTTCTCGATCAATTTTTTAAAAATTGATGGTTCTTTTTATTATTTTCAGCTCTCAGTTCATGAAAATGCATTTACTCCTATAGAACCATCGGTATTGAAGCCATTGGATTGGAGCACTCCTCGTGCAATTCCTGGGAGTGAAATGCACAATGGGAACATCTTTAAGGTTGAATCCATCGTTGATTATACCCAGGTTGGCGATGTTCTATTCTGAGCGCCTCCTTTTAACTTTATTAAAAGGAGGCGATGTTTTATGAGTGTGTGTGATTGTGTAGACCTTGTGCTGGTCACAACAAGAGGATCATGTTTCTCTAATTTATTTATTTGTCATGATAGTGTAGAGTAGTGACCATATCTCAATGTTAAACACTTCCTTCGATGACATCTCCAGTTTTTTATTTTTTCCTTGCAGAAACTTCAGGATGATCTGCAAAAGCTAGGGATCAAAATAAAAAAGCACGAGGAGAATCTGAGATTTCTGAAGACTCAGACCGACAACTTAGATGAATCCATTCTTGACATGCAAGGTATCCTTTTATTCCCCACTCTATTCTAAATGCCCATAGTTAACAGATCAATTGCTAGTAGGTTCAGTGTAACTTCGGTGAGATGGAAAACAATAAAAAAGGGTCCAAGAGGGCCTTTCGTGGGCCAGAATACTGTTTAGCTTATTAAAACTGCACCGATAAGATGCTGACATGTGGTCTCTTTCATCGAATTTAGCTGCTGTTCTCCTCTTCAGATACTTCATGCGACCAAAATTATTTGAATTGGGTTTATCTTTAAATGGATTTCATCAAACTAGCAATTTTATGTTAATACACACATACACATATATTATGTAATTCGCTATGTATCAAGTTGGATGTCTAAATATAGGGTAGCAATGCTGGGCCTTTATGTATTTGATTTGAGCATGCACATGCTAACTTCAAACCATCTCAGACAATGCCTTTCAAACTTTATCGTATAATTCTTCTATTAACCTGAAAACTTCTCTCAGTTAGTCTTGGCAAATATCATTCATCAAATGGAAAATTAATGGATGATGAGAAATTCAAGGACATTGAGAATGAGGAGAAAACTATCGAACAGATATTGCAACAGGAAAAATCTGCAGCAAGTATACTATGCCAGCTGAAAATTCGACATGGGTCTCAGGCATTACATTTACAATTGACAAAGGATGTGCTGGGTGTTGTAGCTACACTTGGCAAAGTAAATAATGACAACCTTAGCAGGTACGCGTAATTTTTAACAGTTTAGTGTGAGTCTCTGCACCTCTATTATATAAGTAGGTGATCAACTTAGCTCAATTCAATTGAGCTTTTCCCAACTTCATGGAATTGGCTATATTTCTAGGTTATACTCACCATAAGAGGTCTCTCCTTAGTTAGCATTTCATTTCACTATTTCAAACTGTCGAATCTAGGAGCTGCCTCTTTGATTATGCCCCAAAGTCAAAACATTGCATTCTTTGGACAAAACAAAAAAGTTAAGACCATTCCTATTATGCCTCCATGCTTGTTTGCTCTCGTGGTAGAATCACCATCACCATCAGGTTTTCTGCTAGATTCAATCTGACAGGTTGGTTTTTTGTAAGACGCTTCGGATGCTTACTTTGTGCAAAAGTGATGGAAAATATGTCAAATGAATAGGTGCATATTACATCTTAAACTTGGCTAAGCATGTTCCACCTTCTTTGAGTGCCAGGCTTCTTTCTGAGTACTTAGGATTGGAGACTATGATGGCAGTTGTATGCAAGACTCGCGAGAGTATGAAAGCTCTTGAAACATATGATCTTGATGGCGGAATTAATAAGAGCACTGGGCTTCATGGGGTAGGAGCATCTTTTGGAAGATCCATGGATGGAAGGTTTCTAGTCATATGTCTTGAAGATTTAAGGCAAGAACCTCATACTGTCATAAGTTCAGATAGCATTTCTAAATATCATTCTAAAATGTGCATATCCCATGCAGACCTTATGATGGTGGTCTTTTAGCTGATGATCCACAGCGGAGGCTAGCTCTATTGAAGCCTAGATTACCTTCTGGAGAGTGCCCACCAGGATTTATGGGGTTTGCTGTAAATATGATTGAGTTGGACTTTGCAAATTTGTGTTTCTTGACAGCTGGTGGCCATGGTCTTCGGGAGACACTATTCCACTGTCTATTCTCAAGATTGCAAGTATATGGCACCAGAGCAGAAATGCAACTTGCTCTCCCCTGCATAAATGATGGTGCCATATCCTTAGATGGGGGGATGATTAGGAGCTCTGGTGTATATTGCCTTGGTAATCGGTAAGTATAAGTTGTAACTCAACTATTAAAGGATGTTTTCAATTGTCAAGCACTTCAATTGATGTGACTCCAGTTTTTATAGCCTTTGAATTTTTCCCTTTACGAATACCTGCTAATTTACAGTGCAAATATATGGATTTACTTCTTCAGTTTAATTATATGGGTGACTTTGCCCCCATCCACCCATTTGCCAACTGCTGGTCATGTCTAGAAGACACTTAGAGCCAGATAAATTGTTTAATTTCATGGCAACTTGCCCTTGAATAAGCCTACTGGTGGAAGATCCAACTGGCTGGTTCGATTAATTTTCTGATTTTCTTCTTCCTAGAATCAACTATTACATCCATATTATTAGAACCTTCCTTTCCCAAGATCACTGCCTATGCCTATCACTTTCTTTGAAAGAACAAAAGTTGTATTGTTCCATCAATACATGTTGGTTGCAGATCTTGTTTTCATAGCATAATAATTACTTTTTTTTTCTTAATTTAGGAAAGAAGTAGCAGTGAGATTCCCCATTAGCTATAGACCTACTCTTCCTGTTGAGTACCTTGAAATTGAGGAGAGGATCAAGACAATGCAATGGGAAAGAGAAAGAATATTTGAAGATATGCAAAGAGAACAAATGTTATTAGATCATGTGAGGAGAAATTTTGATTCTAAAAAGCAAGAGTACGTCAGGTTCCTTGCAGAGAGCTCAGCCTATGCAACTGAGGTAAACCATCAAGTTTACATTTTCAGTTGACCTAGTTTTCCCTATTTTACATTTATATATATATGTCTACATCTATTCCATTTTTTTAGAGCAGCCACTTGTTATATCCGTAGTACAAGTGGACTTGATTGGTAACACTGCTGCCAACAATCAACAGGTAGTTCTTTTCTTTTGACATGTTTTTTCTTAGGTGTTGGTATCTGTGCTATTAAAATTACATAGCATTATAAAGGTGGTGGTTTTGCTGTGGTTAATGGATTTTGTTTTTTGTTCTCTTAATCTGTTATTTGTTGTTTTCTTCTTATCTTCAATTCTCATGAATCAGATAGTGAGAAGAAAATGAAAGCCCATAGTAGTACCTCCTCCACCATTAAGCTAAGACACATATATTTAAAAAAGTATTCTCTGAATTTGCTCAATGATTTCTACGTCGCAGATCATGAAACTAAGCTAAGCTGTATTGCCCATCCACACTATTTGTGGGAATAGTATTTTTTTTGTTGTTGATAATGTTTTGTTCTTTTGTTTTTTGGTTCTGAGAGGAAAAAATGCATGGACCCACTCAAGGAGTATAACGTGGTCACAATCATGGCAACAATCGTAAACTAATTTACCCACCAAATCCTCGTCAATAACCTTTGAATGAGGATTGAAACCTGTAAACTCATGGTCTCACATTGAGCCTGTAATCACACATCTAATGCCTCATTGGTTTTTGGTTACTGTTGTGCCGAATGGTTCTCTATCAAAAGAAATCACTGACATCACTTTGATCTTCAATCAATCAGAAAGTTGGCACTTGGAAGAAAATATTCATGAGCTATTAATGAATGAGCAACTTCCTTGATGAAGTTGGACAGAATGTCTTCAGTTAGTAGTTGAATTTCATATTACGCTTTAACATGCATTGAATTTCATGAGGTTCCTCTTTTTATTTTCCTACTGGATCCTGCATCCCAACTGAAAAAATAAATGAGGGTACCACAAAACGTGTAAATCTCCTTTCTTGAGATGATTTAATCTGCATTGTCATTGAACAAGGTGTTATATGCTAGTTAAACCCTATCGATTATAATTAGCAACTGACATCAATTTATACAAATGGCGACAGCAAGTTCAGTTGGGAGGAGGACGAAGCAGTCTGAGGCCTGAGCTCTACTTCACAGGCCACAAAGGCTAAACGGAAAAACTTCAAGCAGTAGCGACTGCACAATTCACCATGCATCCCATCTGGTTTTGAAGGCAGAAAAGAAAATTGAAAACCCTTGGAGGCAGAGAAAATCAGTAGTCTTTCGAAATGTGCCTTGGTATGTGTCTATTATTTCTGAGGGAAATATATATATGATGATGGGAAACATTGTTCATTCTCTAGGATGCGTCTGTAATTTTCTGTATATTCATAAATGTGATTAGTTTCAAACGCCATTCGTCATGTCTCTTTGACTCCAAGTCTCCATCCAATAATCAAATTTAGCAAGAAGAGCCTTAAACGGTTGCTAAAACCATGATGACCCTACAAGAGATTGAACAGCAATATTGTTTTCATTAGTTTGTTCCGAGTATTTTTTCTTGATGGTCTCCAATCTACCAGCTTATTACGCACTGTAGTTCCCATGGACAACAACAAACTCTGATGAACGGATTGTACACAAAAACATCCCTCACATCTTTTTATCTTGATGGTGCATTAACTGCATATATGATTTACATAGCATTGAAGCTGAGAAGGTCATGCCAATTTCAAGAACAGTTAGTCCAAGTAAAGATATCTGCTACCAAAAAAGAAAACCAAAAAAGCACTATGACACCCTTCCTGCTTACTTTTTCTCCAAGTCCATCCGCTTCAAAAAGATCATATAAACCTAGGAAGTGCCCTTTGCAAGCTCAATTAGTCCTCGATTCCAGCTTTCTGATGGCTTCCTCTATCGATGGGACAGCTTTCCTAAATGCAGCCCACTGCTCGGTTGTCAAGCTTATACCTAAGCGTATTCATAAAATAAAAAAGTTTTACAATCAAGGAAAGGAGAATTACAAACAACAAATAACCACAAAACAGAATACACAGTAGTAGTTCAAAAGATGCTTCTAGTGCAGAATCATTAGTGCTGACTCATGAAAAGAAACAGAGAAACCTTTTAAGACAAGGACTGCGAATAATATTTTTGTTCGAGTTAGCCTAATTAAATCTTGATCTTACAGGTAGGAAAAGGCAGTGGCTGCTAAGCATCAAGGGGAAAGAATGTATCTTGTGGATACACCAAGATCAAATGTGATACTCATAAATCTGAAGTAGGAAGCTGTCGCGGCATTGGCCTGAAGGTTCAAATCATTAGGCTCAATAGGGCGGTTGTGGGTTCAACCCCTCCTAGTTAGTGAGGGAGTAAGGGAGGCTTTGTCCCAAGCCCAGAAGGTTCGTGGGAAAGCAATAAATTGTGCCCTCTCAAAAACCAAAATTTAAAAAATTTAAAAAAAGAAGTTGAAAAGTATTTCTACCCAAAGTGTGACACTTGCATTTAACCATAGGGTAGAACCTAAATTATTCTTCTAGGTCATTGATTCAAACTGTAATGGGATAATTAAAAGTTAATTAATTGCTGGCAAGTATTCATGCACCAGTGGTATGGTGAAACATCCTAAATTCTATTAATTAATTAAATTCTAGTAATTAATTAAAACCACAATATTTTGCAAAACAAAACACAATCATTATTTCTGATTAAATTCTTCCTCTCCCTCACATACCCAGGAACGCGTACCAGAGTTGTGGCTTGATATTGTATAGTAAGAGTGAATATTAATGAACAATCTGACAAGAGCCCGAAGAATCCCAGTGACAAACAAGCAACAAGGCCATGCTGACCAACAATCTAGTTGCTACCAATCTATCAACAACCCAAATTCATACCAAAGCTAAGGTTTAGATGATTTCATCAGTAACAACTACAGAAGTCGAGACCAGCCAAGAGATTGTTGTTGATTCTTTTAACTCATGAAGAAGCCATCGCCATAAGGCCAATAAGCCATTCCTATTATTTCGCTTAATCACTACATAAAGAAATTAAAAATAACAAACAAAAAGGAAATTACCACCTGAAGAACCCTACAAATTTGCTGAATATTCAACCAAAACAACCACAACAATACTATGAGCAATCTGAAATACAACTTTAACTTATAGTTGAAACTAAGAGAAAATGAAAAATAAAATAAAATAAAAAAAGCACAAAAAGAGAACTCTACCTTTAGAGGAAGGAAACTCTTTCCCGTCTTTCTCGTAATATTCTCTCATCGACACCAATGTCTTTCCTTTAAAATCTTGAATAGTAACTCTTCGCTTGTTCGACAGCTGAAACCAACAACAACAAAACAACCATCTCACATCAATTCAAACACTTAACTTCATTTTTCCTTTTTCCTTTCTTTTTACTTATAAAATCGCCAAAATTAGGAACTAGGGTTTACAAAACAATGAAATTTATAAAGCTCAAGCTCACCCTACAAATGATGAGATCACCGTCGTCGTCGTACTCTTTCTCCGTAACGCTACTTCTTTTCTTACTTTCGTCCTCTTCTTCTACTACTTCTTCTTCTTCTTCTTCTTGTGGATCCTCTTCCTGCGGTTGTTGCTGAGCTGCTAAAGCCGCAGCTTCTGCTTCGTCTTGTTCTTGTTTTTTAGCGATGAGAAAAGACTCGACTATCTTTCTGACGAACATCTTGTGGTCGGGATCGGAGAGATCGACGCCGAGCTTTTCTCCGGCCAGCTTTCTCACCTTGTACTCCGACGTCCTCTCGATGTCTACCTCGTTTAGTATTCCCCTCACCGTCTCCTCGATTTCTCGCTCCATTTTCTTTTCTCTCTCTTTTGCCTTGAAGTTTTCCAGAAAAATGGCCACGGAAGATGAGCTAAGAAATGCGCCCTTTCGATGCTCTATATATAGTAGCCTCCCGGGATTAGAGATGTCTTCGAGCCATGCGTTACAGTGTGTGCTTTGACATATAGACTTTGATGTGCCTTCCTTCCACGTGTACCACGCTCAACTCATTTTCACCTGGCATCTTATGGAGTCCAAGCTCAAGTAGTCCTAAACATGATCAACCTCTTCTTTCCTTCTTTCTTGCTGCGTCCCTATGTTTTTTTATTTTATTTTAATTTTTTATTGTCATTTTGGTATGCCAGAATTACTCGCAAATTTTAAACTAAATAATAAAGAAATGAATTAGATTTTTCTTTATATTTTATTAAAAGATTTGAACAGCCCTTATAATTATACATTCATCACTAAAATTGATGTACATATTTCAAAAGATATAATAAATAATTCACTTATTGTGCATATATTATTTTATTTAAAATTATAACTAATAACAACCAAAATAGCATTTTGCTATTTTTACCCATTTCGAAGAGTTCTTCTATATTACTTTACTCCAAAAATCACTTCTAGAAATATTTGACAAGTGCCACATTTTACTATATAAATTAAAAAAAAAAAACTGTTTTCTACTTTAGAAATGTTACGTGAAACTTTCTTCTTCCAACTGTGCTTTTCTTAAAAAACATTTTTCAACAAAATAATTTTTGCAAAGAAGGAAAAAAATAAAAAATCTAAGAAGCCCTTTGATTAGTGTAGTTTAATTTTAAGTGGGTCACACAAAATATACAAGAACAAGTGAAGATATACATCGTAAAGAGAAATAAGTAGGAATTGGGTTGATGGGAAAACGATCATGGGATAAAACTCTCATCAATAGAAATTACCATGGCTCTCCTCTCTTTTTTCTTCTTTTTTTTATTTGTTTTTTGGTTTTGAGCTTACTTTGTTTTCTTCTTAACCAAGAGATGACTTGTCAATTTTTCATCAGCAAGCATCACAAAGCTGTAACAATGAATCATGCCAGGTATATCCCTGCCCTTTGCGAAAAGAATAAATTTTTATGGAAGTGCCTTATATATATATAATATTATAATATCTTATACCATATAAATACATACTATCTACTTTCTATATTTTTATATTTATTTATACTCGTTGTAAGTTAATCATGTTTATCAATTAATGATATCATATCAATTCATTTCAGTATTTTTATTATGGTATTAGAGCAGGTTTGAATATTTTGTTTACTATTTTTATTTTGTTTACTATTGGCCTGCTAAATCCATTTCCAACGACTTCATCATTTGCCTTTTTTGGGTGCCTCTACACCCTGTTTTGCTCCACAGTTACTAGTATTGTTCACGATCGCCATAGTTGTTGTTCTCACACTCCACCATTGCTATTGCTAGTATTGTTCACGATTGCCATAGTTGTTGTTCTCACACTCCACCATTGTTATTGCCACCATGCCGCTGCTTCTCTGTGTCGCTCCGCTGCTGGGCTGTTGGACCTTTGCTGCACATCCACATCCTTGTTCTCATACTTGTCATCGTCCCTGTTGTTTGCTAATTGCTTGCACCATTGTTTGCTCAACCATTGCCCCTGTGTTAAGTCAACCAACTATCGGTGGTTCAACTCGCCACTGAAACGATCTACTGCTTTGATCATACTCACACACGATTGGAACCCAAGCCGCCATTGATTTGTTGTTGGTGCACTGTTGTAGCCTTGTTCTTCTGCCACTATTTTGCCCTAACCATCACTCATCACCCCGCCTACTACTCACGATCCAACCATTTTTCAGCCATCCACCATCACCTCGTCTACTATTGTTGTTGTTCATATTTTTCTAGTCGTTTATGATCGCCTATTCATTGTTGCCTTGCTGCTTTATTCGTGTTATTCTACTCATGGTTCTCTCTTCGTGCTGCTCATGCTTCCTTTGTTCGCCGGCCCTTTTGCTGCACACAATTGCTGCTATTCGTCGATTGCCTATGCTCATTGCCATTGTTTGTCATTTTGCCACTTTGCGTTGTTGTTCTGCTGTTGTCGATCACCCTTCATGTTATTGTGCTATTGTTGTTTGCTATTGTTGCCACCATCTTTCTTCTTTATTCAATTATTGGGTTTTCTGCTAGCTACTTGCTGCTAGTGCTGGTCCGTCGAAGCCTTTGTTGCTACACCACTGACCCTGCCACCAAAACAAATTCATTTTATTTTATGCCACTGGAGACTGTTCTATACCATTAGAGATTGTGCTACGCCATTTGTCGATTGTTTTTTGCCATTGGAGGATGTTATATGCCATTTATAGGCTACTCTATGTCATTAAAATTTGTTTTGTGCCATTGGAGGTTGTTTTATGTCATTCGCGTGATGTTGTTTTATGTCATTCATGTGTTATTCACACATTCCTCTGCCACAATACTGCTATTTGCTGTTGTATTATATATTTTTATGCACTACGATTGTGCTTGTTTTTCCTTCAATCTACTTTTGACGCTGTCAGTGCTTTTCTTCCACCACCAACCGACATCAAGATTTAAATGACAAACTCATGATAGTTTCTTCTTTACCATCTTAAGTTCCGAGAGGGATATATATATATTATAATATCTTGTACCATATAAATAAGATATTATAATATATTATATAATATCTACTTTCATATTTCTATATCTGTAATTTCCTTTTATATGCTTAGGAGTTTATTTGTTTGTACTTGTTCTAAGTTGATCATATTTATCAATCACATATCAATTCTTTCATCACCCAACATTCTCCAGTTCTCCATGGTTGCATCATAAATGAAACATATATAGATGCAACACTTCAAGTCAACCCCAGTATATAGTATCAATATAGGTGTAGCATCATAATAGCAATAATGGAGATATGAACCAAAGAAGGAGCAACACTACTAAGAGAATAGATTTAAAATTAATGATTATCAGAATTTACAACTAAAACATTGAAAGAACGGTTATGGACCTAAGAGAATACTCCAGCGACTAATTAAATACCATTAGTTCTCAAAAAATAAAACAACCTAACACACCTATTCAACCAACTAGAGGTAAAGGTAAGTTTGTTGATATGAAAAGAAAGACGCAATAGTATCAAAAACTCAAGAGTATGTCCCAAGTTTGCCAAGAATCAAATAGCAATATCAACAGTAAGTTGGATCAATTTGGGGCGTCCAAATATTCTAGAACTGCACAATAAAATTTCAATTAATAATCACCCTCAAGAATATTGAGTATGAAAAAAAGTACCTTCCTGAATGCAAAAGATGAGTTTTACTATATGTTTAAAACATAGTTTTATCCAGAAACACAAAATTAGAATGTCCGATTTGAATCTAGGGCGATTATTTTAGTTCACCAACTTCCTCTTTCATTGACCATTAATAAGGTTGGGATGGTCTGAGATTCCAAGATGTTGATCTCAGCTTTTGTGTCCTAACATACTTATTTGTATGATTCACATATATGGCAACTGTAGCCCCCTTTGTCCCTAAGAACCGAGGAATGGTCATTGTCTATGGGAGGGGGCAATGACTAGGCCAAGGGCCACGAATGGCCCATTGAGTCGACTTGGAATGGACTATACCTTGGAAGGCACGTGTTGGTGGTTCAGCAGGGCACAACTCAAATGTGCATGACTCAATTATCGGTGGGATCTAGGTGCATCACGAGACGTGTGCCTACAATTGCAGGATGCTTGACTGAAGTAGTTATCAGTGAGCTGGCAAGTGATAATTAAACAACCCCAATTTGTGGATCATGGGGATCACCTGGACATGGGGATCACCAAAACATATAGAAAGATTCAAGTTACCTAAGAGGTACCATGAGCAGACAAAAAATTTCACATGCACCTGTGAATGCCTGTTATCTTTTCTGAACTAGACTTCATTTCTTAAATAAATTCAAATATTCCTAAGCCCCCAAACTAGGATCCAAAGTATTGCATCTTTCAATCCTATCACCAAATTATTAGCTTAAACAAGAATTAGTTCACCATGCCTAGCTCTTTACAACAACAAAAAAATGAGTGTTGAAGTATAAACATCCAATGAAAAACAACAGATGTAAAGATAAGGTAAAATAAATTCAATTCATTGATCTTAACTTCTGCAAGATCTTAGATAGCACCTAAGTTAGGTGTTGGTGATGATTGCAGGAGTTTCCCCTCATATCATTTACTTAGAAATAATGTGAGCGCTTACCATGGAGCTTGACATGTAGGAACACACATTCTTCCTATGACCATACTGCTCACATTTAATGCGTGTGAAGGAAAGTTGCAACATAGGCTATACTAGACGACCTGATGGTGAAGCCAAATAGAGACCAAAATCAACACCCGATGTTCCAACTCCACTACAGCCCTACCTCCTGCTTGAGCATTCATCACACACAACAACTCCAATTTGGCAATAGAGACCAGAATCAACGCCCAATGTTCCAACTTCACTACAACCCTACCTCCTGCTTGAGCATTCATCTCACACTGCAACTCCAATTTGGCCCTCATTCTAGCCTCAATTCAGTCCACCCATCTCTTGTATTGCCTTTACAAATCGAAGTGGTTGCTCTTATGTCAAGTGCTTTGCAATGAGCCAGCTCAAATTCCAACACTGTACATATCCTATTAAGCAAGAATGTAATGGTCGTATGTCACCCTCTTGTTGCTGAGAACCGTGAAGGAACGGTCATTGTCTATGGAAGGGGGCAATGACTGACGCAAAGAGCCACAGATGCCTCATCGGGATGGCAATAAACCGTGCATTGGAAGGCACACGCTGACGGATCAGCGAGGCATGATAAAGATGCACATACGGGTTGCTTGTGCGTGACCGAAGCACATGAATGCTCATAGAGACGGGCACACGACCAAGGTGGATGCTCACGAATACAAGCACACGATCGAGGCAAATGGGTCATGGTCACAGCGCATGACCAAGCGCATAACCGAGTTGGTTATCAATGAGCTGGCACAAGAAAACTACTCAACCCCGTATTGTGGATCATGGGGGATGACGCAGGGACGTTGGATAAATACTGTTGCAATTAAGCAACGTGGAGAATGAGTGTGTTGGGCACTCAGGTTCAGTTACAAAGAGTGACCGAAATAATAGGACACATGGTGTGCCAGGTGGCTAGAAGCTGCAACTACATACCAGGTGGCGAGCATGAGCAAAGGTATGGAACATGTGATCCTATAATCTAGGATGTGTAACTGAGAAGCAGTTGCTGGACGCTATGGCAGTTGTACCCGACATCAGTGGTAGACATTGTGGAGCAAGTAATACGAACTGATATTGGCACACATGGGAAATGTGCCAAAGTATTCCTAGCGGTTGGGACACATGGCTCAGGTTAAGCATAACGTGGGACACATGCTAGACATGGAGCCAAGGCTGCTGTTGGTTAGAGGACCTTCAGGGGATCGTGGGATAATGTGGGAAGTGGTTATAGTAACCACCTATTGTAAATAGCAAGTGGTAGGCTATAAATAGAGGAGGATCCTCAATGTTGAGCAGATCCATCCGAGTACAATAACCTATTGAGATTCAAGTGTAATGTTTTGTAATTGTTGCACAGTGAATAAACGTTCCTTTGCCTAATTCTCGTGAGCCATTGAGTTGCATTGTATTCTGTTGTTTGTTCTTGTTGTTACTAGGGTGTGGTGTGGTGTGGTGTTTGGTGGGCAAATCAACCCCCACAAGTAACAAATGGGTAAAGTTCATATTCCACCAGTTATCTTTGAGTGCTTAAGCTTAAAATGGCTTGTTAAACGAGAAAAATCGAATTAGTTTGCTGAGATCAAGGTCGGACCTTGATGCATCACGGGAAAGAAGATATTGCTAGGTAGTGAACCTCAATTGCACTGCGTGAACCCGAACTGCAGAATTGCAAATCATCAACCCCGTATGTGAGTGGGGTTTTGCAGCGAAAATTTCGGTCACTTGTTGGACCCGTGACACCGTGAGACACAACCAAGTCTTCAAGTCATTGCATCCTCACTCTAAATCACTGGGTGGGGAAGCCTCAATGTCCTAGACTCTAATTCGCACGGCCATAACATCATTGCACAATAATTTCGATCATAACAAGCAATTTTCAAGCAAAACATCATGACAACAATAATTGCAGCACTCTTTCAAATTATAGGCAAATAATCAAATAATAAGCCATAGAAGGAAAAGAATAATTTCTTTAAGTAACGCTTTTACTTATTTTGAGGCTTTTAATATACCTAAAGCTTGTATAATTAATTCTAATCTTTAATCCCTCAATTGAATTTGCAGATCTCCAGAGCACATAAATTTACTCACTCGAACCATATCCAACTTGAGACTCATATGCAACTATGACCTTCGTGCTCAATTTCCTTCCTAAAGACTTATCAGTCTTACGCTTCAAAAGTCTTTAACCTTCAGCTCTCATGCCACCCATGGCAACAATGACCAAGTGACCTTGAACCCACATGGCTATACTCAAATCAAATGACAAAATGATGCTGAGCCACAAAGGCTAGCACTGATATAAATATGCAAAATTGAAGTATCAAAAGAGAACAAAATTATAATATACTACTGGGGATCTCCATGTTCATTAAATATATTTCAAAGTAACAAATGACATAATTTTTTGAATATATCCTATGAAAAGCACTGATATAAACCTCTGAAAGATTATAACACAGCCTCGTTTCCGAGACCATCCCGCCCAAACATTGCCAAAGTTTCACAGGAATAAAACGCCTGGGCGTAAGAAAAATATAATAAAATTACTTTCAAAAAACTTAATCGGAGTATAAATTTTAATAAAAGGAAAATGATATAACAGAAATGGGAAAAATATAAAGAAGAAAAATTAGGGCATGGTATGTACATAAAAGCCGGAGAACATTAACATGAAACCAGGGCTCTTAATGCGGGAGACAAAACCCGGAAAAGTCATTTAGAAAGGGGAAGAAAAAAATCCTACTCTGCAATACAGGCAAATATATTCTTGGCCAAGAGGATCAAATGGGATTGGAATTACGGAATGGTAAGAGAAAAAAAAAAAAGAACAAGAAAGAAAGAAAAAAAAAATTAAGGTGATTAGTAGTAATTGCTGTGGCTTCTTTTTGTTGTGCGTGCTTTTTCGTCTTCTTTGTTCGTCACCCAAACATGGCTTGCCAGTTTTGGTGATCAACATCTGCGTCGGGGAGCATCACAGAGCTGTGATGGTGAACCAGATACCACTGCCCTTTATGGAACTCAAACACGTTTGTTACATGGAAAGGCCCCGTCTCTATTACTTCAACAAAGGCTTTCATGGTTACCCAAGCCATATCTGAGAGTACCCGAACTCGAACATCACGGATCTGAAATGAAATTCCAGGTCCCAAACTGAAGGACATTCGCCAGCTATCCATGATTGCATCATACCTGAAAAACAAAGAAATGTCATATCTAATATCAGATTAATTGTATCAAAATAACATGAAAAGGATAGCGTAAGACTAGCACAAGTGAAATAGATAAACACTTTTTCACATCCGCACGAGTTGCAGCATTGGTCTGATTTAGATGGTTGAAGGATGTTCTGTTTAAGTTGTAACAAGAGGAGATAAAAACATTAACAAAAGGAGACGAGGCATTATAAAGGTCGGAACATAAATAAAACATTGGAAGGAGATAAGTGGCCAAAACAATTGACACAAAGGAGCTTTTGCTATAAATCTCATAGTTGCAGTTGGTTCCTGGGTTAACAAGTCCAATAATAGAAATTAGAATTCAGACAAGAAGTTCATGAAGCAAAAGCAAGAAGCGCATGTTTAGAGATTCAAGAGCAACATGAAAAATTATCCGGAACTGGAGGAGCTTAAAAGTTCCACCTAGAAGTGCACAATAAAGATTGGAATTACCAATATTGCCATAAAATAATATATTAAGAAAAAAATACTACAATAATTTTTTTTCGCCTTAACCATGTCGTTTAATATGGATGGTCCAAAACTCAATAAAGGAGAAAATCATCCAAATCTGCTTTTCACAACTTACGTTTTCAGATTTAGTAATTACAGGCAGTAACCTCAAATACCCCATTTCATTAATGAACAAAAGCAACAAGGCTTTAAATTGCACTGAATAATTCAAATCGTTTTTTTTTCTCAAAAAAACGTCACATGGATCTGTGAAATGCTATCTTTTTAATCTCTGAGACTAAAATTCTGGACTTTATAGCTCAATTACATTCAACCATTCCTGAGCCCCATTAGATCGAAAGTCTCACATATTTCAATCACAGTTCACCTTATACTTCAATTCAAAGACAAGAATTTTGGAAAGAAAATCTTTTCCGTCTCCAGTCAGTAAAACAGGATCTCTAAAAATCAAAATTGCTGTTTTAGCCATACCCAATTTGAAAATTCAGATTTCCATTCTGGAATGAAACAGAGTATCACATCAAACATTTATCAAATCTATTGATTTATAGGCCTATCATCAAAAACTTCAAATTAATGCCCAATTTATGATTTGTCTTGCTTCACACACCCATGGCAATAAAAAGAAACACATTCAAACAGCAAAAAACTAAAAGCAAATCTCACCATCATTACTCGTACTGACACTAAAAAGAAAAGATCATTCATGCAACAGTAACATAAAATAGTAAAACTCATACCCTGAGAAAAGCTCTCCAGATGCATGAACACATTTCACATAATCTGCCTGAAGCCAAATACGACTCATTGCTTGAAGCGACCTTTCTCTGATGATACTATAGAACTCTGCATTGACATTCATAATAGCCCTGGTAGCGGCATAGTATGCCTTCCATCCATTCACTGGAGTCACATTATCTTGCTCCAGTGTGAAGTCCTAGGGAAACATGAAATTTTGGTCTAAACTCCACATTTGAAAAATAATAGAAAAAAATTAAGAAAATAAATTAATGAAAATTGTAGCAGCATCCCAAGCAATCTAACAATGAACAAACATATTTTAGATTTATACCATGTGCCTCATTATTTTGCAGTAAAACCAAATGACGAAAAAACAAAAGTTGTATGGCCAAACCACATTTTACTGTTTATAGACATAATATCATGTTTTCCAACTGCAAGTTATTCTAAATCACGTAATAAATTACACAGTCAAGCGACAAATACCACAGATTTTAGACAATGGAAAGAACTTTGAAGCACTTGAAACTGCTAAGAGCAGCATAATAAGAAATTTCAGATTTATAGATGAAAAAAGCATGGTAATTACAACTATTTTTCACAGAATTAGATTTACAGCATAGTATGAACAGAGGCTACTTAAGAAAAGAATATTATGCTCAAATAACATTGCTATAAGAGAGTATATGCATAAAATGGCAGTAGATATCCACTGAATGATGACCCTGACTCCTTCTGAGGCCTCAAATCTGTAACATATTAATTCCAACTGATGCAATGCAACTGAAAAAAAAAAATGCATGCTTTAAGTTTGACAGGACAATAAATTATAAGGGCTTACCATTCTATTCTTAAAAACACTTGTTTGCCTTCGATTTTATATTGCCTTCAACAGAACAAATCTGTCCACCAAATCATTTGGAACAAAAATAATAAAACAGTTATCCAGATAGTTTTCTTTCAACTTAAACAGAACAGGTATTAACCACATTCTCCCTTAGAGAGGTGTATGCTGGACAGCCCATTGACTCTCTGCACAACACAGGTTCCACATTAGTTAGTCTTTCACAATGACCTATTCACTGAAAAGTTCTCTAAAAGATTTATTTGTCTTAAAATATATAATCCACTAATTATTAGTTCTGGTTCAACACCTCAACTGTAATATCTACTCTAGACCCATCCATTCCTAGTGTAGACACATAGGTGACCAATTCTTTCAACTTTGATTACTTCAAAATCACAACACAACTCAATTAATCCTGTCTCCAACTTCATGGGATTGGCTACATGAATTTGGTTTTTCGACTACACTTAATAAAAGGCTAAGTCTGCATATAAAGAAAAGCAAGTTAGAAATTTTTAACTTATATTGTCCATGTTATTTTAGGTTTACCTCTAACTCTATCATCACCATCCAATGTTAAAAAGTTGCTTTCCCTAACTGGTGCATCTAAATGTGTACATTATATCTAACCAAACGACCTTAGTTTGTTCTCTCATTTTACATGCAATTGGTGCTACTCATAACTCTTACCAATACACTAATTTTTTAATTATATATTTTATGTCTTTAAAAGTTCTATTAGATCACTGACCCATCTTATTATTCGTATTCCAATCACACCTGGTTTTGCCCAAAATGTTAAACCAGAGAGAACAACTAGCCTAATGGCAATTCTACAAAAAGTTCCCTTTTAACTTCAATAGGATGTGCCTGTCATAAAATACTCTGAAAGCACTCTTCCACTTGACTCATCCTTGTTTAACTTTAGTATTAACATCCTCGCTGATTTCTCCTTCTCCATGTACAATGGATACCATATACCTAAAGCTTTTGCTCCTTGATGTCTCTTAACTTCCAACCCTCACTATCTCCACCAAGGAATGAAAATTTGATTTTGCCTCTCACTTTAACCTTTGAAATCAAAATTAACCCGAAAAGTTCGAGAACTTGAAAAAATTTCTATAAAAATTCGCTTAGTATAGAAAAGTTCAAAAAAATGTTATGTAAATGCTAAAATATGCATATTTTCTTTTAAAAATGATGAAAACAAACATAATAGATACATTTTACCTATAAAAGTATTAATATAATGGTCTGAACGTGTTTTGTAATACCTATAATGTTTAATGCACATCATGTTAACTTAAAGCTATCATTTAAAAAAAAAAAAAAAGAGAGAGAGAGGGAAATTAATCGTCAAACCCTAATGGCCACATAAACATAAACTCTAGGTCGCTGGCTCGCTAATCATTGCAAGTGCAATCAACTTTGATCTTCTCTATCAACTATACTGAATGACCCTCATTTATCTTTCTTCTCTCGATGCTTTTCTTCTCAAGCTCTCAACTTATTCTTCTCTCTAATGTCTCTGCTCCAAGTTGTAGCTCATTCTTCTTCTCTCGAATCGTCATTCATCAGGTGTTTACATCTTGCCTTCAATCTTTTTTGTACAAAGAAAGATTTTTTTTTTTTACAATATTTATGATTATATAAAAGAATCTTTGTACACCATAGAGATTTTTCTATTAAAAAAATGCCCCTTTTTACGACTCTCTCTTGCAGTTTTTCTAAAAAAAAAATTATCAAAACTTCGACTTTGAGCAAACTTCGCTAATTTTTTCAATGATTTCAACAAAGTTTTGTCTCTCTATATATATATATTCTTTAATAGAAAAAAAAAGATAGCATTGAAGAATATAATGATTAATAAGTTAAATTCACTTAAATGAAAGGACAAAATAGACGATTAATGAATTGAAAATGAACGAATGGAAATCTAAATTTATACCCATGTCCAGCACCCATATCCGAATCAAGGTAACGTATCTTTCATTGAATTATACTATATCCTTAACAAATAACACATACCACAAAATATACTATTGAATATGTTTAAAAGCTTCATCGAACAAAAAAAAGTGCAAAAAGGTTGGGACCTAAGGAAGATCCTATGAGCAAACCTACAATAATTGGAATTGCCCACTGCTGATTATACAATGGCTCTTGCACTCACCATACATCTCCAATAACATCACAATATCCTTAAAAAAATAAGTATAGCAATATAGCTTACATGATGAGACATTTATAGCAACATAGCTTACGCAATGAGACATTTAGGCAATTCAAAAACATCATGTCCATCAATAATTACTAAAAGTCGGAGATTAGACTCTAAGAGCATATATCTCCATCATACTCTGAGGATACACAAGGTCGCCAAGGTATGGATGTATATCCAAGGCCAATACTAAGTAACTAGTATGGGGAAAGATGATTGGCTAAATCTACACAAAAACATTTATGCAAACCTCCCCTTTACTTTGATGCATTAGAAGAAAATACAATGAAAATTTTTCATTAACTTGAAAATTACTTAGTAATTCTAGAAAAAAAAAATTGGCAAAAGTTCACAATTAATATGTTGTTCTTCCTAACCCCCATACACAATAGTCTTCACTTTAGGCACCCAAACCACCTTAATAAGTTTTCCCGCATAACCTTTCCATTTTCTCAAATAATATTTACTAATATTTTTATCAAGTATAAATATTACCACTTTCACGCCAAATGAAAATTTGACCAACTTCACCAAAATTTGCCTAATTATTTTCATTTCTATGGAGATGGAACTAGAGTTAAAATGTAAAGAAAAAACTACCAAAATTTGTTGAAAAATTCAACAATTTCAACAAAATTCTCTTAAAATTATACTAAAATTTGCTAGCATATATATACTAACATAAATATTATATACTACATCTAATAATAATAACTATAATGTACTATGGATAGTATGATATAGTGACACACATGCCAAGATATATACACACATACACACTATAGAAATATAATATCTATATTTTTACACTATATATATATATATATATATATATATATATATAAAATTTTATACAATCTGCATTAGACATTACTCATATAAGCATGCATGTTTTAATCCATTACATTTATACTTTTATATGTAAAAGATATTTCCTTATATTTGTTTTTATCATTTCTACTAGTACTTATAATATTTTAGCATTTATATAAAAAATCTTTTAAACTAGTTGGCAATTTTTTACAAAATTTCTCCAAATTAATTCTAACTTTTAAAGGTCGAAGAACCTTCCAAACCTTGCACTCTCATTCCCCTTACAATTAGTTTGCTAACATATTATGTTCCATAAACTTGGCCTAATAATAGTCTTATAATTTTTTTCCCCAAAATCAATGGAATGGTGCATTAGAAAATACTCCAAAAAGTACTATTCAATGTAACTCTATGGTCTACACCTTCACCTATTTCTCCTTCTCAATGAATAATAGATCCCAAATATTTAAGGCCCGGTCTAGTTCACGTCCAAATATTGTTTTGGTATTTGAAATCTAGAAAACACAGAAAACATGTTTGGTCAGTAGAATTAAAAAACAATTTTCTTAATTCCATTTTGAAACAACCTATTTGCAAGAAACATAATACTAACATTAAATAATTCCTCTCTAACTGTTTGTGTCCGCATTGTATGCATATTTTAAATCACAAACCAAACACAGCCAAAGATTTCTACTCCTTGGTATATATTTTCTTTCAATCTTCAACATCACTTCATATGTGTTTCTACTTCCCTTAAAATCCAACTTAACATATTCAATATTTAGTCCAACTAACACTGCCCTTGAACCCTTTAGATTCCAAACTTTGCCTTCAACACTTACTCAAATTTAGTTTAATCAAATGGCAGTTTCTATTTTCATGAAAGGTAAATTTTGTAGGGCTACTATGTGGAAATGAATTGAGCATGATGTCCATTGTTAAGACTAAAAATGAGTAAAACGAGGGTAGCAGCTCAAGTTGGAGATAAAACTAGTAAATCAATTAATAAAGTTTGGGCACATGGGGAAAAAAGATAACGATACTGTAAATGAGCAAAGCAAGGATGGCATATTGACAATTGCCAAATAATGATACTGTAAAAGAAAGACAGTAAATATTATAGATAAAAATAATTTTTAAATATATATATAACTAGTTATAAAATAATTGTTGATGTAGCCTTTAGTAGAACCCAGTGGAGTAAATACTAAGGACAAAGACAAAAACTAACACTATGGATATGACTAATATTATTTTCATATTAAGAAAATACTAATGTTAATTGTAACTTATTTGTAGGAGAACGTGGGCAAAGTAGCATTACTTTACATATTATTTTCCTTTCCATACAATAAAATTAGCAAATAATAATACATCGTATCAGATGGCATTTCTATTATTTAGATCTTAATTTCCTGATTAAGTATGCAGTAGTTTGAGTTTAAAAACCCAAGATCCTTATATTAAATGCATAAATAACAAATGGCCATACTGCATTATTTATTTACTTTTATCACCTAAATAATGCTTTCTAATTCCACCCATATTAAGCATGTTCATACATTTTTAAACGTAACCAATTCCAAGCCCAAATAGAAGAGAGGGTTTGTATTAACTAGCAGATTTTCAATGTAAAACTTTGTTAGATGATTCAGACAAACTACTGTGAATCTACTTAATTAAACTATGAAAAAAGCTAGGACATCCTTGAATATCGATTCAGCCTCTGATAGAGTACAGTCCAAGAAGCAGATTGATGCTGCTGATCCCATGTAGTTTAAAAAACATCTAATTAAGTCAAGTACCTAAGCAACGCATTCTCCCAATGAGTTGAGACACCTAACATTGCCTTAAATTCTTGACGACATTGCAAATATTACAGACTTACAGCATTAAACACAAAAGCATAATTCCCAATCAAACCACAAAATTACAATCAAAACAATTGGCACAAAGAATCTGAAAAGCCAAAATACAATTTGGGAATATCATAACTTCCAGGATCCTAAAAGAACAATATTGAAATGAAACCAAAGGGCCGTCAACAAGATGAACTCTTCCTGAAGCTAATGAACTTTCTGCCATGTGCTAAAACCCAATAGACTACAAAAACAGACTATCTTCCTTTTTTCTGTTTTGAGAAGAAATTATAACCTTAATAAAATTAGCAAACTAGTTACACTGTTTAACAAATGAAGATATCCCCTCACTCAGTGAAGGCTATATTTCCTCAACCTCACAACAACCATAAAGAGTGTAACACATCAACAACAGGCCATTTTCAACCCAAAAATATCTTCAAAAATGATAGTTCTCCCACATTTTCTCCCTCAAACTCTCTTCATCCTCAAGCACTCTGATGTTCCTCTGTTTTCATATAGACCATATTACCATAATACCGCAGAGCACACCACCTGCCAATGGACTTTCAATGGTGAACTGACATTACTCGTAAAAGGGAAGATGTTAATTCCCAAAGAACGGATGATAAATAAGCACTACATTAAATGTGGAGCGAGCTACAAACACTCTATAACTTCACAGTGCTTCTACCAATGTTTATACACCTGGAACCTGTCTCGTCTACTACAGCAGGCTGTCTAAACCAATAAAAGTAATAATAGAACCCACTATAGACCGACAGCCGTGGCTAAAGATTCTGAAAGATAATACTAGAACGCCGATCATATTTTTTTTTTATAAGTATTATATTTCAATTGATTCTATGTTCTTTAAATTGACAAGCACAATAATGACCTTAAAACACGCAACGGAAGGGGGCAAAGAGGAGAGAACTAATGCCGCAAAAGACAACTACAAAAAACCCAACCAAGATTCCATCAAAGAGAATCGGGTAAAATAAACAAATAAAAGAAGAACAAAGAGCCATCAGAAGCATCATATTCACCTTATGATAAAGCGCTTTCCATGCATTATCATCATTCGCCGCTCTCCTCATCGACGAATTAGTCATCGAAAGCCGACACAAGCTCGGATAATCCAAGTAACTCAAAGCGTGCGTAGTGATCTCGGGGACCAACTGTTCCATCATCGAAGCTCCAGTCTGACGCTCAGAACCCAAAGCCAAAGTCATTGTTCTCTCCGGCTTCTCTCCTGCACTACCATTCATATAACCAGCAGTAGTAGAAGTAACAGAAGCAGAATTAGAACTCCCAACAACACTGCTTCCGCAGGAACAACTACACCCACAGGGTTTCTTCATCGTCGAACTCCCAACACTGTCCGATCTCCTCGATCTAACTCTCCGGAAAACGCTCTGAGACGAAGAGCGAACGGACCAAAATGCGAACAGGCAACAGAACGCAGTGGCGACAACGGCTACGTAAAGCGTAATAGATGAGAGATCCTCAGAGACTGCGACTTCCATTTAAAGGACATTAAAACCTGGAAAAGCATCAAACCCTAACTCTTATACAAACAACGATCGATGCTTCGTAGTTTTATAGGGCTTTCTGAAGCAAAAACAAACTAGGGTCAGGATTAGAATTTTGCCGCTCTTTGCTCCTTCCTTCTTCGTCTTCTTGGATTGAATCGGAGATATTGCAGAGAAAGAAAGAGGGACGGTTTGAACTTTGAAGCGTGAGTCGTATCTCGTATGTTCGTAACTGACCGTTTAGATTTTGGAAGGGGGGAAGAGACCAGACCAGTCAAGTCAACTAAATGGTAGTGATTTGGCAAAAGCGCCCTTGTTCTTTGCTAGATATTACTTTCGCCTCTTTTTTTTTGGGTGGAATTAGGGTCAGCCACGTGGGCGTTGGACTGGGGATCGATGGGCTAGAGAATCACGGGTCTGACGATTTCGAAAGCCTTGTATGATTTATTGTCGTGGCAAATGGCGGGTGGACAGTTTTTGAACTACAAATGCAGATTAGTGCAGACAATCGCTCCAACTTTTTTTTTTTTTGTCAATAAAAGATAACTTTCCATTAAAAAACAGTTACTCGGGACGTAGCTAACAAGGCATATCCGAATCCCAAATTACATCTTCCAAACTTTGCATATAATAGGCTGCTATTTTGTGGGCGTATCTGTTTGATTCTCTAGGGATATGATATCATTTCACTTGATATCCAGCCGTGACTGCTATAATATCAAAAATTATTGGCTCTATCTGATCTATGGTTCTTTTGTTTGAAAATTTCAGACTGTTCATTACTATTGCACAATCTATTAGCACTGAATACGAGCTCGAATTGTCTTTTCCACATGATTCCCATTCTATCAATAAAGCTTTGGCTTCTGCTTCTTCCACTGAACTTGTGTGACCCAATACTTTGTATCCCGCCTTGATGATCTTTTTGTCCTTTGATAGTAACACCCACCCTGTCGTCGACCTTCCTGTTGATGGAGTTCTAGCTGCATCTGTACATAACAATAGTGTGTTGTCCACTTGACTCCATTGGAAAGTATGGATTGTAGTGTTCCTTTGCCTATTAGAATCGTTGAAGGTGAGGGTCTTTGCTTGGTTGAATTCTATGATCTGGTACTTGGTTTGTTCAATAATTTGTGCTGGCAATGGCTGCTCATCTCTGAATATGATTGCGTTGCGAGCCTTCCATAGCCTCCATAAGCCAATTGCAAGCCATTGTTCAGCCTCTTCCACCATCCTCTTTGAAGTGAGCCATTGTAGGAGGTTTTCCCAAGCTTGAAGAAAGCTAGTCGCCGCAACTTTGTAGACATCGCAATTGAGTGGGCTGCCAAACCAAAAAGCTCTAGCAAAAGTACATTCAAAAAATAAGTGGGAGGTTGTCTCCTTACCTTGTTTGCAAAAAGGGCAGTGTTCATTTATGTGCATTTTCCGCTTCAGCAGGATTTCATAAGTTGGAAGAAGGTTGTTGCACGCTCTCCAGACAAAGAATTTCACCTTGCTTGGCACATTTAGGCTCCAAATACGACTCCACACATTTGTGTCTTTGACCCTTGCCAGACTAGTTGTGTTACGGCTACCCTCATGCTCTGTTTTGTCTTGGAGTGCTAGATGGTATCCACTTTTGACCATATACTCCCCTGATCTGGTGTAATGCCAAATAAGTTTATCTGGACATCCATACTTACTGATAGGAATGTTCTTTATAATCGCTCAAACTTTTGTCAAACAAATTGCTCCACTTGCTCCATTCAAAGTATGTACATTCATGCACGTGTTTACATATATATACATGATGTATACATACATCAACGCACGTGTATATATATATATATAATATTTGATATATATTAATTTTTTTGACCCTTTTTTCAGCAACTGTATTCATTCCTTTTAAATATTTTAGATATATGCCCATGTCTGAGGAGAATAGCATCAGCATATTATGAATAAATTAGAAAATACTTTACAAATCCACTTTATCTAAACTATCCCAAAAGTTATTGAATAGTCTTGAATATCGTATAGTTTAAGTTGATATATATATATATATATAATTATAAAATTATAAAAAATTTAAATTAATTAAACCCTTATTTTTAGATCTTTATTTATTATTTTATTCTGAACCCTCAAAAATATTATGCCAGCACTAGATGTTAGCTAGTGATTAAATATTATTTTTTAAAGCAAGGAGGGCCAGTAAAATGGTAGGAGGATCCAGTTTTTAGCCACTCTAAAATTGTATTACACACAAAACATATTCGTGATTGATTTTAATAAACCATCAACTTTGGATTTTGTCAAACTTTACATAATAATGTAATTTCTGTTATGCTACTGAATAAGGTATTTGTGAAGCCGTAATTTCCACAAATTACATTATAAAACCCCGCGTTTCGATTACCCATGATTATGAAAATTATTTTTGAGTGGCAACATTTATTTTAAAATACATATTATTTAACCATAATGGCATATCAAATAAATTTCTCACCGTTGGTCATTATGAGGTCATCAATTTTATATTGAATCATTTTAAGATATTCTCATCCTGTGGTCTCTAATTATAAAGCTCAAGGTCAAAATAGTGAACTAGGTTTTACATTAAATAACAAAACTACTCAAATTCATGTCACGTATGCATATAAGATAGGAATAAATACATTCAAAGTGCGCAATATAGAAAGTTCTAAATATCAAAGGAATAATAAGTTGTACCTAGTAGCTAGTGCAAAACTGAGAAGGGAAATTAACTAGCCACTAAAAAAGAAATCCCTGGACCCATTGGCCAGTCTTAATTTGAGATTCTCATCCCATGCTCGGTTAGAGGTGTACTTTGGTACAACACCAATCAATAGGTACAAGAGAAAGGGGTGAGCTTAAATGAGCTCAATAGATCAACTTAATACATCGTACATATTATTTTAATTAAGACAACAAATATACAAACACCTTCAAGCAATAGACATATCAAACACTCCACTATTTAAGGTTGTCATTACGAGCGAAAGAAGGTCCAAATATTGATAATTTAAACTATTTTCAACAAAGTCCCTTTCTTGGATGCATCATTTATAGGTTTAGGGTTAGACTTGATATGCCTCCTATGGTGTGCATTAACCTTCAATAACACATTCTCAACAAAGGCATCGACTATCAAGAACACTCCCTAAGGCAAGGACCAGGCTGCGAGTAAACCTTAAATAAAGTCCAAATATTGATAATTTACGAAAGTCGTGTTATATCAGTTCATAATCCTAAACTCAACCTACCTCATGAGAGATTATACCTGTGATGATTAAATACAAATACACTGTGCCGAGCCTACCTATATCTAAGGGTAGTACCCATGGTGATCGAATCTGGATATGTCATATCAACATGTTGTTCTAATTTTAATAATTTTATTTTAGTGTGTAAATCAAAGGTTACTAATTCTAGTGTGAATAGTAGCATGATTTATCATAACAATGTCCTAAAACTCAACATATGTTATGCCAATCTATGATCCTAAAACTCAATCTACCTCATGAGAGATTATACATGCGATAATTAAATGCAAATGCACCATACCGAGCCCATCTATATCTAAGGGTGGTACCCATGGTGATCGATTATGAATATGTCATATCAACATGTGGTTCTGATTTTAATAATTTTATTTTAGTGTGTCAATCAAAGATTACTAATTCTAATGCAAATAGTAACATGTTTCATCATAACAAGATATCCACATTAATAAAATCATAAATATAACGGTATTCCATTTATTACACTACAAGCATGATTGTATGATGGTCATCGTTCCATAAAATCAACAACTAACATGTTAAGTGAATTTTAATATACTAGCATGACCCTTATGAAATACTCACATGCAATCAATTAAGTAAACAATAGCCAAACATGATTATAACATATCAAATTGAGATAAAAAAAATATATATATATTAACTGCATTCATTGTTTTAATCTATAATAACATGCGAGAGAGAAAGAGGTGTTCATTTTTACATGTTAAATCTTTGTTCATTTCTCGATTCTCGCATATTGTTTTTCGGGGGCTAGATTTTTAGCCTAAAACATTTAAAAATATTTTTTTAATGTTTAATCATATATTCTAAGAGTCTTATGTTCGATTTGAAGTATTTTAATAAATTATGTCCAATGTAATGCACCATTCACTATTTTTGCCTATAATCACCCTAGGTCTTATAATGTGTCCACGTCAACATGAATTTTTAAAAATTCAAAATAAATATAAAAATGATTGAAAACTTGTTTTTAATGATCATTGTATGATATTTAATCAAGATAAAATTTATTAGAACATTCGGATAGTTAAAAACGTGCGGAAAAAAGTGTTAAAAAATAGGACACCATACTGCCGACCGCGGTCCGTGATGTGAAAAATCCGTGAAAAGTGCAAAAACACACTGTGGACCGCGGTCCTTATGGGAAGACCGCGGTCATTAGTGGAAAAATGCAGAAATGAGAAACTAGGTCACATCGGTGACCGCGGTCCGTAGAGTGCCGACCGCGGTCCATAAAGGGGTGACCGCGGTCCATAAAGTGCTGACCGCGGTCCATGAAGAGAAATCTGTCCGATGACCAAGGTCCGTCTGATGACGACCATGGTCCGTGTGCGAACTATATATAGGTTTCATGCTTAGATTTTCTCATTTTGCACTGAAACGATCCAGGATTTGGAGAGGAGCGACAAGAGTGATTCAAAGGTGAGTTTTCTGATTTTCTTTGAGTTTTCTTTAAGATTTAATCTCATACATGAGTAGCTACTAATGGTTAGTGAATCAAAGTGATGAATATTCTTTTATGAACCTTGTGTTGTGGGTTTAGTGGCTGGAAACCAAGCCAAACTTGATGAACTGTTGTCTATTCCTTTGTATGTGTGCTTGGACACTAGTATGATGGATTTAGGATGGTTATGTGGTCATGGAAATGAAGGAGTTGATTTCATTGAAAGGAAATCCTATTTTCAGGCTTGGATCAAGGGGTTTTGATGAATAAACAGTGTGAACAACCATTCTTTAGTTGGTTTATGTGTTTAAATGATTGTTGGGTGTCCAATACACTAGATTTAAGTGTTAAACTAGATTAGGAATCACAAGTATGGTGTACACATGTGAAATCCCATTATTTAGTGAGAAATTGTGTGTAGACCGTGGTCCACACCGTACTGAGCGCAGTCAATGGACTTGGATGTCGTTTTGGAGTGTTTTGGGTACACTCTAAAGCATTGAGTGATAACAGACCCTTAGGGTCGAGTTAGATGTGTATTAAAGGCCCAAATTAATGTATCATTACCATCTAATGATGCAGATTGACGGTATTGGGCTGCACTGCGAGGAGCGACGATCCAGCAACGTTTCGGCGTGTACAGGTGGGGTTGATTATCTCTTTTTCACTCTTTAGTATTATGCGGACGTAGGATACGGAATATGATCTATGTTTAAATTCTTATACTTAGTATCATGCTAGGGATGTATGCTTTGGGTGGATTGATTAATATGATATCATAATGTCTGGTTACTCGCTTTCTAGTACTAGGATATTATTATCAACTTGGTGTTTATTTGTTGTATTTGCTTAGATTAGCATTTTGAATAAGCATGTCTGTATGTTTTATGAAATGAAAACTATGATTGTGAAACTAAAGAACATTAAAGGTTTATTAAGAACTCCACGTACCGGGGCGATGGACGGGTACTGGTGGCACATCGCGTTGAGGTTCTCCGGATGTCCCAGGACGTCATCGTGGGTATCCCCAACTAGGCCAAACTGGGAGCGGCCGTATGAGACCCTCGAATTTGAAAAGTCATGAGGATTTTTCCCCTTGGTTTCAGTATCTTCTTGGGTCGTGGTCACAAAGGTAGACTTCTGTGTTATAAAGATGTCGTGCCTGATTGTGTTTAGGACCACCACTGGGATACCGATGGTGGTTCACTCTTTCGGTTAATTCCTGATATCAGATGGTAAATTCCTGATATTAGAGCGCAACGGATAAACCGACTAAGTATTTGAAACGCCCCTAATGATTTGAAACTGTTTGCATGTTTCGTATGCTCGTTTGTATAATGTTTATTGATGTGTAGGGGAGATCCACTGGGCTTTCAAGCTCACCCCATTTTTATTTTACAGGTACTCATGAGCCCAGCGCTCAGTGAGGATGCAGACGGAGACTGGAGGATGTATAGTGAGAGAGAGTGATATTTTTGGTTTAACTGTCTCTCTGTTTTTGTACAGTTTTTACGATGTATGTTTGAACTTGGGCCAGAGGGCCATGAATCATATTTTTGTATATGTATATACAGGACTGTTTTACCAACTTGAATATTATTTTTATCTTGATTGATAAACTGATGATTTTTAGTTATGGTACGCTATACAGTGTTCAATGATTTAGAAAGATTTGATCCGAAGAAAGTGTTTCCGCTACTATTATCTTGATTTCCAGTATGAATATGATTTTGAACATCCGGTGAATTTGATTTGAAACTAATTGCTTAGTGAAGCATGATTAAAATGATTATTTGAAATTAAAGAAATGATTTAAACCTCTTGTATAGAAGTAGAAAGATAGATGATGATATCTGTCGCACGCCCGGGGCCTCGACGGACCACGCGCCGAGCTTGGAGCCACGCGATGCCCGACGACGGGGCCTCAGATTGATAGACGCGACATCCGATCCGGGGGTCGGGGTGTGACATTACCACACTATTAGCCCTATTTTGCACATTGGACTTGGCCAACCCATTTCCAACTTTGAGAAGTCATTAGTGACTTCTCACAACCATTAACCTGATTTTCAGGAGCAACCATGTTAGTTTTGATGTGCAAATACTCATGAAATACGACATCACTTTCAAATATGGTTATTTTTGCACCAAAAGCATTTATGAAAACCAATATTTTATGCATGCATGTAGTATTTTACATTTTGACATATGTACAAAACCCACATTTTTCATAATAATCTAACATGTTTCTTTGATCTAATGTGTATGGAATCAACTGAAAATAATATATCCAAATTCAAGAAAATTTTATCTTACGCAAGCAATATAAACCCTAGAACAATGCCTTATTTAGTACTCTTTTTGGTGACATTTCCATAGGTACGAGGGAATGTTTTCTTATGCGTTTCGACTGGTTCTTGGATTAGTTTCAATAAAAGAAAACTCAAGGGATTCACTGATGTAAAGGATGTCCAACCACACACAAAGAGGCTAGGGTCTTTGTAGGGTAGACGTGCGAAATGTCACACATTTTGGGATGTTTGGGAAACATTTGAGGGTGGAATTTAAATGATGTTCATGGCTGATTTCCATGTCCAAGAATGGTTGAAAATATGAGTTTTGAAGACGGATACCTTAAGCCTAGATGTAGATGGAAACAAGAGAAGTTTGAAGGTGATCATGCTTGATGGTGGGACAGTTTGAGGGAGATTTTAAGTCAGTGCGTAATACTCGAAAGTTTAGGTTAAAAAAAGGACAATCGGTAGCACTGTTCAATCGGCGATACTATTAAATCGACAAATTTGTTTTGTTGGTGGTGTCGCAACCTACTTCATAGAAATGACGACACGACCGACACATAATACCATATACGATACATCTACGTATATAATACTATGTCAGCTTCTCACAGTTAATATCCCTACAAAAATTTTGACAGAGTCTCCTCTAAAATTTTGACTTATCACAATAAATTCGTCACCTAATAAACACATCATCAATTCACAGTTCACAACAAAAAATATTAAACCACAAGTTTTCATCAACCATACCTCGTAATTCATAACTTACAAAGATCCACTCTTAACTAGTGTAACCATATCCAAATTCTTCTAATAATATTACATATATAGTGATAATTATAAGTATACAAAAGTACAATCCACGCAAAATACTTAAACCTACGCACCCAACAGTAACTAAAGAGTCAACTATCCTTCTTGTGTTGGTTTCTTCCCTTTTTTATCTGTTTCTGAAATGTTAAAAATTAAATAAGCTACAACATGCCTAGTGAATATTCTTTATCTAAGGCATTTAGATGCATTTAAATAAACATGCAAATTCTCAAATCAAATAAAACATTCAAATTCAGCATACTCATTTACACAATACATAAATGCATTTAACATCTAGCTCATGCTAATTTAAAACAATCATGCACCTCCTTATCCTTCCATTTAAAACAATTATGGATCTCCTTATTATTCCAGATCTAGAGTGAGTCTCACTTCTTGTTTGGCCTCAACAAAAGTAGACTGCAACTCTGATTTTTCATATTTCCAACTCATTTCAAAGATTATCACATAGGAAAAGGCTAATACTTCTCATGGCTCAGTCTCATAGGATTATCACATAAAGAAGTATTATTCTCCATGGCTCAGTCCATCGAAACGATATCATATTCTAGATCTGCGCTTGTAAATCCAAAACACATTGCCATGTAAATAAATTTCATGAAAGCCAAATCAAATACAACATATGCTCATACCAATAACATTCTTACATTCAAACCATAATTTTTATCTACAATGTCATATAAATAACAAAGATAAAGAAATACTCACAGATTATTAACACTAAATCTCGTTGGCATGTAACTCACTCTCTGATAAATAACTAGCTTTTCCAACCTTTACTGTAAAATTCAATAATATATAATCCATCATTTCATATCATATCAGGTGCATCCATTCATGTTTAAGAAAAATCAGAGGTTTTAGACATAAAGCAATATTCTCCGAAATACCCAAAAATAAATATTACTTACCAAAATTATTGTCAGTCAATTTTCAGTATTCACTTCAACCTCTATACTCAATTCACTAAAATTATCCTATCAAAATAATTTCAAAAGCACCAATCAAATTCAAATTCATTTATATAATCAATTTATAACGTATTTATTTCCTACTTTTAATCATACACGCACATCAGATCTCACGTATTGATGCGCATTGACTCGAATAATCTCAATAATCATAAAAACTAATTTTCTGCTCATATAAAATATTTTTAGGCATTAAATACTTAAATAGGCTTTTAAATCATATTTCTCGTAATTTTCTATATTTTTTCTTAAAAACCTTATTGTTCAATCGTTCACCAAAATTTCAATTGATATCCAAAATTCATAATTTTGATGTCGATAGGTACGTATTTTCGTTCTCTACATTTCTATTGCTTCAAATCAAGCTTTCATTGGGGTTTAACACTATCAAAAGCCTATCAAGAGGTTATAAAACTTTGGATATTTATTTTGACACCTACAGAATAAACGAGCAAAATCTAACCATATATCTGGGATCTACTTATCACCATGAGTGTTTGATATATTTTTTATTGAGTTTTACTCACTGTAGGAAAATATCCAATTTTTTGGTACGGCTATAAAATACCAATTTTACTAAAAATTACACTGATAGGATTGTAGTACGTAGCTTAATTAAGACTTTTGTAACTAGAATTTGAAGAAATACCTTACCTACGCGTCGAATTCGGAGAAAAACGGATTGTTTCCTTTGCTTTTCTCTTTCGTTCTCCACGGCACAGGGTTATGGAGATGTGAAACAGCAGAAATGAAATGAGACCAAAATGAAATGAGACCAAAACGAAATGAGCAGTTGTCCACCATGTGCCACCCACCATCCACTTATAATGGTTTGCTTTTGCTTTTGATTTGTTTTTTTTCCCATCCGACTATACCACCCCATTATTCTTTAAACATGCCAATCGTCCCATTCCATATATTATTTGTCTTCCCTTGTTTTTGGTTGCAACATTTTCCAACCTGCCATGCACGTACAACAACCATCCAAAAGCATTAAACTTAACATTCCCTTAGCCAATATATACGTATATATGTTGCCACTTCCAATTCACCGCCATATACCATATTCTTTATTTTTCTTATTTCATTTTTTTCATTTTATTTTATTATTTCATTTTTCATTATTTTTTTCCTTTACACCACAATTATTGTTATTCTAATAAATAATTTTATTTAATTAATTTATACACGTAACGTGTATTTTTAATACGATTATGAAATTAACACGTACGTACACGCTTAATCTGTACAAATACATATATTTATACGTATTTACTTTTATTTGACATAATTTATGTGTTCGGTTAAAATACGGAGTATTACAATCTCCCCAACTTAACGAATTTCGTCCTCGAAATTTAAATTAAAGGAACATACCTCAAGTAGTGAAAAGATCTGAAAATTGCTCCCACATCTTATCTTCACGCACGCAGGTTTACTCTTCATTATCATGGAATTGCCACTTAACTCTGACTAACGAAATCTCCTTGTTCCGCAGCTTTTGTACCCTTCTGGCTATGATCTGAATAGGCTTTTCCTCATAGGTAGTGTATTCCCCAACTTGTATCTGTATTAAATCTAGAACATGCGTCGGATCAGGATAATATTTCCTTAACATAGATACATGAAACACATCATGGACACCAGCCAACTGAGGAGGTAGAACAAATCTGTATGCCACAGGACCAATCCTCTCTAGGATCTTGGATGCTAATTTCCCTTTCACTCCAAATCTCATCTGACCTTTTTGAGGGGAAGCCTTCAACAGTACCTGGTCACCCACTGCAAACTCTAAAGGTTTGTGCCGATGATCAAAATAGTTCTTTTGACGATCTTGGGCTTTCTTCAAATTTTGTCTAATCTGCTTAATTTTTTTCTGTGTGGTCTGCAATAATCTCTGGTCCCAACAATTGTGATTCCCCAACTTCACACCAGCAGGTTGGAGATCTGCACGGTCGACCATATAAAGCCTCATACGGTGTCATGCCAATACTAGCCTGATAACTGTTATTATAAGCAAACTCACACAAAGATAAATGTTCACTCCAAGTTCCACCAAACTCCAATATACACGATCTGAGCATATTCTCTAACATCTCAATCACCTTCTCAGTCTAATCATCGGTCTGCGGGTTAAATGTTGTACTGAGACGGAGATGGGTACCAAATCGAGAGTGCAGAACCTGCCAAAATCTCGATGCAAACCTCGGATCTCTATTCGACACAATAGATACAGGCACCCCATGCAATCTCACAATCTCTCGAACATATAACCTGCTCAGTCGGTCTATCGAGTATTTGGTGTTCATCGGAAGAAAATGTGCAGACTTAGTCAATTGGTCAACAATAACCCATATGACATCATATCTACCATGAGATCTAGGCAGTCCTGTAATGAAATCCATAGTAATATGCTCCCATTTCCACTTTGGAATGGGTAAGGGTTACATTTGACCTCTAGGTCTTTGATGCTCAGCTTTTACTTGTTGGCACATACTCAGTTATATCTTTCTTCATCCCATGCCACCAAACTGTCCTCTTCATATCATGATACATTTTTGTAGACCCTAGATGAATAGTATACTGAGATCTGTGTGCCTTTTCAAGCAATGCTGCCCTTAATTCCCTATGAATAGGTACACATAGCCTTCCTTGATAATGCAACACACCATCAGAACTTCTCTGCCAGTCAACTCTATCTTCACTGTCAACCCAAGTCTCATACATCGTCAAGTCAGGATCATGATGTTGTAACTCTCTGATCTTCTGAATATGAGAGTCTGTCAACTGAATATACATCTGAGCACAAATATCAACATGTGGCTCTACAGAGAAAATACTCATCATAGTCACTCTCTCTAAAAGTCGCCACTCCTGAGCCATCTGAAAAGCTACTACACTAGTCTCTGTTTGTTTCCTACTCAGTGCATCTGCTACAACATTGGTTATCCCAGGATGATGCTCCAAAGTGAAGTCATAATCTTTTAGGAATTCTAGCCATCTACGCTGCTTCATATTCAGCTCTTTCTGATCAAACAAATATTTCAGACTCTTATGATCAGAGTACAGTGTGAACCTTTCTCCATACAGATAATGTCTCCACAGTTTCAACACAAACACCACTGCTGCCAACTCCAGATCATGCACAGGATAATTTTTCTCATGCACCTTTAGCTGTCTAGATGCATAAGCAATTACCTGTCCTTCCTGAATCAATACTTCACCCAAACTTGTCAATGTTGCATCTGTATATATCACCAATTACTTCCCAAGCTGTGGAAGTGCTAACACAGGAACAGTAGTCAACTTCCTCTTTAATTCCATGAAAGCAGCTTCACATGCTAAGGTCCACACAAATGATACATTCTTCTGAGTCAGCTTTGTGAGTGGAGCAGCTAATTTAGAAAAACCCTCTACAAACTTTCTATAATAGCCAGCTAGACCCAGAAAACTACGAATCTCGGTCACTGTAGTTGGTTTTGGCCAATTGATAATAGCCTCAACCTTAGCAGAATCAACAGAAATTCCCTCTACACTTACTACATGACCTAAGAACTTGACCTCATTCAGTCAAAACTCACATTTGCTAAATTTAGCATACAATTTGTGCTCCCTTAAAGCCTTCAAAGTGATATGGAGATGTTGCTTATAGTCTTCTCGAGTCTTGGAATATATGAGGATATCATCAATAAACACAATAATGAAATGATGCATGATTTTGATGATATGATCAATGTTATGACATGTTTTTCATGAATACATGCTTGCTACTGTTATCTTGAGTTCATCATGCCACTGTTGATCACTAATAAAAGACAAAACAAAAATTATCAATCATGTATCGACACGACAACAAATTTTCATTATGAGTATTTCAAACAGTTATTTCAGGGTTTGAACCGAAGGTTCAGATTTAACCCCACTTCATCAACAATAAGTTTGAAGGTCCGAATTTGACCTCATCCCACAAATATGGAATACTGAGGCATTAACCCTTTTGGTTTAACATCAACTGATAACAAAATAATTGTTTGAATCACATAATCTTTTGAAGTGTTTATTATGCATGTTCAATTTGATTGAAAATAATGAGTTAAATATTTAGAATAATCCACTAGGCGCATAAGCTCACTCTTCATTTTTTTAACTTTTTAGGGAATTTCTGAATGGATGTTGCTAGTTAGATAATTTCTATTCATCAAATGTTTAAGACGGGCGTGTTAGCCCTAATTTATATTTTATGTTAAAGTTCAGTTTGATGTAATAAAGTTCAAGGGTCATTGTGCTTTATGAATATTCAATTTAATTAATGATATTGATTTATTTTTTCGAATGATTTCACATATATGCTATATAAAATCCGTTTAAGTGTTTGTTTCATAGAATTGAGACCAAAAGAAATAGAATAACGTGACATCGTCTGCCTCTCGGGCAGCCCATGAAAAGAGAAAGAGACGTCCAACAAACAAGATTATGACCCAAGAGTACTGGGATAATTTGGGCAAGTGGTGGGGTGTTACATAAACTCGTAGAGACTATATAAGTACAAATAAATTATATATCTATGATTTACTCGATGATATAAACAAAGTAATATAAATTTCATGTAGTTTCATTTTATGTAGATATACATCATATTTTTTTGGTAACACTATAAAATATCTATTTTACTAAAAATTATACCGATAAGATTACAGGTTATAGCTTTATTATCTATTTTGTATTAGAGAGAAGCGAAAACAACTTACTAAAATGACGAATTTATGAAAAATGTGTGATTTCTTTTTCTCTCTTTTCTTTCTTCATTTTTTTGTTCTATGTTCTGGATGTGCTGCACTAAATAGTGAGAATTTTTGTTATAATCTAAGTGACCCACCGTTTTTTGTAAGTAAATTACATTTATAACCCATTTTAATTTAGAAATTTATAGTAGAGCATACCCATATGTAACTTATACATATAAACCTACTTATTATATATACTTATAACCTATTACAATATATATTTATATATATAACACGTTATAAGTTTTTTTTTTCTTTTCTAGTCCATTACCATTTTTTTTATCAAACTGTTGAGATCACTGCAACTGTATAGGATTATAATAGTAACAAATGATAAATACTGGATATCGTCCTCAAGGAACAATATGTAGTTAATAATCCTAAATCTCAATTTAATTTCAGTCTTAACTTCATTAAAATATTAAATCGATGTTTTAATACTTGAAACTAAAATCAAACGAGAAGTAAACAACTGCTTATTCTAAAACTGTGTTAATTAAAATTCTGGGAAAATAAAATATCATGTATTCGCCTTTAATCATTATTTCAATTAATCTGAATTCTATTCTTGTAGGTTATAACACTAGTCATCAAAACTCTCTCCCAATGCGTCTTAATACCTATTAGTCAAATTATTAAATACTTCATCTCAAAGTGTATAGTCAATAAACTAATACATTAAAAATCTTAATTCTTGTGTAACCTCCTAAAGAATTGACAATCTCTCGGTTAATTTATTATTCTAGGTTTATACTCTAATTATCTAATTGTTAATTCTCTCTTCAAAGATAGATCAACAATCTGAGATCAATTTATAGGTAGTCAATCAATAAAAAGTATTAAGAACACAAAATATAAAATAATACTTCAAAAATAGATAATTAGAACAAAGATCAAAGTGTGCTACAATCTAAATTATATCATAGAAATTAAAAGAACTTAGCCAGACATAACAACTAGTTCACAACATGAAGAATCAAATAAATAGAAAATCATATTGTACAGATGTGATATTGTTCTTTGTCTTCTCCTTTGTTATGGTGTCGTTTGTACTATGGCCATCATGCTCTAGTTGAAGCAAAAACTGAATTATGAAAACCCTAACCAAAGATATCTATTTATAGTGTTTCTAAAAAAACTCGCGTAAAACCCTAATTAAACATTAACACATACATGTAAATTACACCCCTAATCGCAAAACTGAGGTCATACAGTCTTCTTCAAAATTTCGAAAATCCAATTCAATTGTGACCATCTTCATGCAGGACCATGGTCCACCATGGCGAGACCGTAGTCCTATGTGGCTTCACCAAAATCACGTTTCAACTTTGCACTATGTATTTTATTCTTTCAATCATGCCCCTCTTTGTTTACCCTTTTTACACATTCTACCATGGCATCATTCGTTAATTTGTGTTTCAATTCCAATCGAGCCATTCTAAATTTGCTCGATTTACAATTATTCTAATGTGTTTTGACATCTTTGCCCCCATTTTTGGTTGTTTTTTCTGTTGATTAGCCATTCTACCAACCAAAATCATGTTTTCTTCATGCGTACATATTGTTGTGATTTTGGGTTGTACTGAGTTGGGCTTTGTAATGTTGAATGGGTCGTGGCTGAGTGTTTGATGATTGGGCCTTATTTTATGTGTTGAATGCTTTTGAATGGGCCTTGTATAGTACGTCATGTTTCATTCTTCCTTCTTGTGTATATCTGGTCTCAATTATTATAAGCCTGAACACACAATAAAAGACTTTCCTCAGACATTAAATCACAATTATAAGTATATAAAAATTATATTAAAATTCTCTAATATATGTAATTGTATGCAATGATCCTATAAATACTTATACACCTAATTATAAATAAATGTGACCTATTTCCTATATAAACCATGTAAAACATCTATAACTGGTATGTAATGCAACTAACACCAACAATTATATTTTCATTAAATAATTTAATTTAGACATATATAACATATATTTTTAATATATGTGTGCAATTAACATGTATGTGTACATGTACTCGATGCAAATACATGTTTTCATACATATCTACCTTCATCTAAAATAGTTTACATGTTGAATTAAAACATAGAGTGCTATACTTTAAATGGTTCATTAAGATACACATATCGTGACATTGATGATGAATGTTCATTAAGGATAGTTTCAATAGTTTGCCAAAAGTATATTCAATATAAAAAAATGAATTGCACTTGTAAAAAAAAGTATCATGTAATTAATGTAGAAGAAATGTCTATCATATGTAATATTTAATAGTAACAAATCCAAAAGAGAGCATTTTAATGCAAATATGAATTGCTCTTATTTTGTATGACATTGAGTTTTGTACTCATTTTTTTTTATATTTTTTGAGTTAAAATAATAAATTTACTTATGACTTTCTAGTTTGTTATTTATTGCACCCTCTAGAAAAAAGGGGGTTATGTTCACAACCTCTGTCATTTTTTGTCACGTTATCTTTATAATAAAAATGGATGGTTGTATTAAAGAATTTATTTATTTTTGGTCTAATGTCTATTTATCTTACATGATACTTATATTTGTTTTATCCATGATTATATAGGATATGATCTAAAAGATATCACATTCTTACCATTTAATTGTAACATTGTTGGAAAACAATGTTAGTCACCAATAATCCCACTTGTGCATGCGCGTGATATAATTGAAGTATGAGATCATTGCAATTCTAAACTTGTGTGGGGTGTATTAGATAATGTGTCCAAATAGTGTTAGTATTAATAAAAAAGTTACAATAACTATTGTACTTATATTTAATTATCATGCAACTGCAACATTTATTATTATTAGATAAATAAGGTGCACTTCAAAAATACATGTCCAAAATTTATTAGATAGTCGTGAATGTCATAATTGTACAAAAATGCAACTATAAACTATTTTTAAAATTTTTGTGTTCATAATATCATCTTCAATTAGATTATTTAATTTCAATGCAATTTATCAGTGTAATTAGAATGTTGAGGGAGTCCTTGAAATTTTAAAAACATTAAAAGCTTATTTGGTTGAGGTAATTTTTAAAATATTTTTTCACTTTGTTGAAGAAACGAGTTGCCAAAAAAAAAATGAAATCTTATTTGGTAATTTTTTAAATTTTAGATTGTATTTTTCTTTTTTCTTTTTTTAATAGCGAATCAAAGGCAACCTTGTGCTTAGAATGGATTAGCATACATACATACATACATAGATATATATATATATATATATATATAGAGAGAGAGAGAGAGAGAGAGAGAGAGAGAGAGAGGTGACATTTAGTTGGGCGCTAAGAGCAAATTTTCTATTCTTCTGATGTCCAAACTGTCAAATTTAGGAGGAGTTTCAAGTTCTAATATTATGTAATAAATGAGTTATGTAGCAAATAGTATGACATATATACTACAAACTCAAATTTGACATATTTATTAGTCATGTTAGATTTGTAAATTCAATCTCAATCTATTTATTAATGGTGTCATAATAGTGTACTAATATATATCTTATTTAACTTTTTACAACTAAATTTTAAATGCATTTTTTTACAAAAAATAAAATTACAAAACTTTATTCTTTTAAATTAAAAAATATTTTAAAATTTAATAAATAAATTATATCATCAATAGATTAATTTTAACTTGTTTATAATATGTCTCTTAACGTATCTATTGTCATGTTAAACATGTCATTTTTTGTTTATTAGATTAACTTGTTTATGACCTAAATTTTAATCTTATTAAATACAATTTAACATACTTTAGCCTAAACTCATTTATGTTAAACCCAAATTCAGTAAATGCATGTCACGTTTGAGTTAAATTATTATATCTTATCACAAATTAAGATTGTGTTCTTCATTTTTTTAATAGTAAATCAAATGCAACGTTTTGCTTAGAATGGATTAGTATATGTAGGTGACATTTGGTTGGAGACTAAGAGCAAATTTTATATTCTTCAAATGTCTAAACTGTCAAATTTAGTAATGGCGTTAATTCATATCATCGTATCATAAACGAGTCATCTCCTAAAATGGTATAACACATGTACTGTAAATCACAACCTGACCTACTTATTAATCGTGGTATAATCGCATATATATATAAGCCGTTTAACTTTTTATAATTAATTCTTAAATTTATTTTTACAAAAAAACAAAAATACAAAACAAAAATATTAAAAAAGAAGTTATATCATCAACATATTAATAAATATATTAATTTTAAACGAATTTATTTATAATATGTCTTTTAACTTATTTATAATCGTGTTAAATATGTCATTTTTAAGTTAACCAGTTTAATTTGTTTATAACCCAAATCTTAATTATATTTAACATGTTTTAACTTAAACCTAACTATACTAAACTGAAACCCATTAAATATTTGACATATTATTGTGTCGTGTGACAAATTTTTACATCTAAAATTTAGTCATTTTTCAAGATTTTTCATTTGTAACATAATTGAAAATAAAATTTCAGAACACCATCTTTAACTTTTAATTTTAACTTTAATATGGGTAGATTTGTTAGGAAGTAGAGATAATTTTAATGAACAAATAACAATCATTTATGGTACAACAAACACTTAATAAGTGGGAAACATACAAATATTCAAAACCACACAAGTTATTGTAAAAATGGATTTTGAAATAAAAAACACAAAGAAAAAAGTTTTAATTTACTTTTCTACCAAAAAAAAAAAATCTGTTTATCAATTCAACTGTGTCCGAAGACGAAGACCTGTGTACGCTATATAATAAAAAATAAAATACATCTTCATAAATGATCAATAACTAAACAAATCCCATTTACTATCAGTAAATTATTTCACCTCAACTTATGAAGTTTGGAAACCAAAGTATGTTTGGGATGAGATTGAGCGAAATTCACAACAAGTAAGATAATAATACAAACAAAAGGAAGTTTAATGACAAGGCAGTATGTTTTAGTAGAATCAAACCCACCTTTTTGAATATGCATTTGGCTATTATTAGCTTGGTTTTATAGCTGGAAAACCTACCATTATGAATCTTTTTTATATTGAAGATTTCATTTAATTGCAACTAAAAACATTGTGATAATGAAGGAGCAGTTGCTAATTAAAAAGTTAATAAAATATTATGATATTGACATTTACAAAAAAAAAAAAAAAACAAAAATGATAATGTGTTTATAAAATTTGATGGTTGCTTGTGATAAATTACAAAAAAGGTTGTTTGTAGAAGCTCTTAAAAAATGATTGAAGAGAGTATTGATAGTTTACAGTTACACAAAAAATTATTTAATAATGTATAGAGTGGTGTGGGAAGAAAAAGTTGTGAGTTCTCTAACGATACTTATAAATAACACTACTCACTTTTGCTCAAATCATTTCATTTCGTTCTCCACATCTTTTTTAATTTTTTGGTTATTTTATAGTTCAAGAGAGAGAAATGGTTTTGTTAGCTCTTGAATAGAAAAAAATAGTTATAATTTATTTTTTTATAGTTTTTCTTATATATTTTGCTCGTAGATGTTTTTCTCACATTGATGATCTTACCGCGTTAGGCAAATAGGAAGAAATTATGATTGGGACAGGACAAAGAAGACGGAGAGGAAAAAGGAATATATTTATATTGCAATTGTTGTAGTCAATTCAATAATTTATTTTATCTTTTAATATTATAATGGTGTGTATGTCAACCCTTCTTATTATATCAAATAAATAAAAAGTATCTTTATTTATTTTCTACACTTGTACAGTTGGTGAGTAACCTTTTTGTCTATTTTTCATTGGATAGAGTTCGAATCTTCTTTTGACGTTTTGGGCTTTAGGCCCTGTTGTCTGAAGTCTACTTTCTTCTTATATTTGTTGGAATAAGGCCAACCAAACTTTCAATTGTCATGTCTATTGAGCTCATAGCAAGCATCAAAAGATACTAAAACATGAACTGGGGTATGAAAGTGACTAGATTTGTTGTCAGTGCATTTTGCATTATTATCACAATGATAAGGATCACATTTATAAGATTTTTAATGTATTTTATATCTCAAAATATTTGTTTTTATAATTCAGACAATTGCTTTTATTTTATATATATAATGATTTTGAACTTAGAGCAAGAGATTATATGACAATTATTTAAATTATTAATAATCAATAAAATATTGTATCAAATTCCAACAAAGCTTATAATATATCAACCTCAAGAAAAGGGAAAAAGATGATTACAGTTTTTTAGAGGCAAAAATTATATGAGAAACTATTTGGTTAGTTTACTTTTGACAGCAGTTTTTTAATGAGATATTATACACTCATAGTAAGCTACATAAATGAATTATTTTTGGCGAGCCAAGTGCACCATTTTGTTCGGCGACGCCCGGCTTCACGAATAAACAATTCTTTCAGTCACTCGTGGCAAGATGGGGTTGTAATTAGTTAATTTTGGTGGCACTGTTCCCTCACCGAGCTCTATGCAGGTTCCGTACAGACGACGCTATACGTATTCTTTTTTACAAGCTCAGAGAAAACGCCACGTGTCGTAAAACAAACAGTCCGATAATGATCGCGCGGTATCGCTCGTTTATCCGTACCATTATAAAGTAGACATGAACAAGACGTCACAGCGCTGCTCGTACGCACTAGCAACCAGTCCAGTGTTTCGGATGTACGATCAAGTTTCGACGGTCCAAAGCCACGTAAGCCAACGCGCGTGAGCAAAATTACGTTGTGACCGAGGCAGTTTTTCCGCTTCTCGTGCTAATTCTCTGGATACGCCATTTGGCGCTCATTTTACGTTGATGTTGTCAATTTAGTGGTCCCTACTGCCACCTGTCATTTGACAAAAAGGAAACTTGCACCACATCGAAGGGCAACCGATCGTCTCTTATCTAACTCGACGCCCAGGAGCACAGAATCTGCACTCTAAATTTGGACCGGTTTTATTAGTGTGGTAGATTCTCTGGTTTTCCCTCCAAACCTTTTTCCCAACTGAGCTCTCCCTCTATTTGCTGCTTCTTAAATTCCTCTTCGTTTAAGTTTGATTTCAGTAAGATTATCGAAGATTCTGCGAGAGTTCTGACGGATATTACAGTGGAAGATCGATGGATTCTTCTTCGAAAGCAAGAAGATGCATTCGCACCGGCACGCTGGCGTGGGGCTGTCCAGCGATGGCTGCGCCGGGGAGCAGTTTCTGCGAGAAGCATTGGTTACCAGAGAAGAATCGTAAAGAAAGTAAGTTAAGTGAGAGAAGAAGAATAGACGAGACGAGATCTGAGGAAGCGATCGTTGGTGGTGTTACTGAAAATGAAGGATGTTCAAGAGGTCTGAAGAGGAGTGGTAGTAGTAGTAGAACGAGGAATCAAGAAATGCTCGAGGAATTTTATTCCAATGAGAGCCGGAGGCAGAGAGGGAAGAGAAGTAGAGGTGGATTTAGTGAAGAAATGAAGGTTACGGAGGAAAGGTGTGAGATGGAGGGAGAAGATTGTGGTTTTGACGAGGGATGGAAGGAGTCAAGTGAAGTCGGTTCTATTGGGAAGCGTTCCGGTAACGTAGAGGTGAGTTTGATAGAGTCATTGGAGAAATGCAGTGTGAACCAGAGAAGATCCAGCAGAATTAGACATAGTAATTTTAGTTCTAGTCTGCAAAAGGCGAGTTCAAGTCGTTCAGTGGAGGTATCAGATGTACAAGAGTGCGATTCTGGCAAAGATCAAGTAATCTCTGGTGCACTTTTAGTAGAGTCCAGTACGAGGTTGGAAAAACAAATTAATACTGGTGATGCCTTGTCGACGGAACCTGGTACCAGGAAGATTAACGCAAGCAAACCACGATTTAAGTCAGTTGATGTTTTGGTAAGATGTAACTTACGGCGGAGGAATTTTAGTAGGAGGAAAAACTTTGTCCACGAGCACGTGAATTCTGGAGAAATATTGGTGGAATCCAGTTCAAGGATGAACTCTCGCAGAAGAAGAAATAGTTTCTGGGAAAAGCAGAGAAGGTGCGACGAAGGAAACGGGAATTATGATGGAGAGGGTACACGGCATTGTGAGAAAAAAACTCGAGGCAGGAAGAAATCAATTTCTGTGAAAGAGGTGCTTAATATATCAGTCCAGTGATTTCTTGATTAACTTGCACAATGCCTTCACATTTTTGAGGTTCTTGACGGGATGCATCCATTTGGTTGTGAAGCTCTCAGAATCATTTCCGTAGTATCTTAGTTACATTAAATCAGATGCAAATAGCCTTAAGATTGATGCTTTGAATTCATCAATCAAATTCACAAACTAAGAGAACTAAACACAAAAGGTATTCTGAATATAAGATCAAAAGGGAGAATAGTTTAATTTGGACCCTAGTCTATACTGGGATTGCGTGGAACAAGATAAATACATCATCTGGGATCTGGAATGTAAGTTGGGATCAAAATCTTGTTAATATTATAGCAGTCTTATTTGAAGAGAATCCCACACTTGGCCTTAGAGGCAGTTAAACTATAGGCACTATTAGATTTAGTTGATACCATGCCTGCCAACCGTCTACTCATTTGTTGAAGCCATGCCACTATTTTGGTTTTAATTTAGTAGTAATGAGTTAAATGCCAAGCAAATGGTACAATGCCATGGATATAAATATTGTTTGAGAAGCCATCAGCTTCTTCTATTGAAACCTTTGAGTGTTGCATCACCTAAAATGTGTTGATTGATTATCCTTTCTTTAGAGCTCATAACTTACATGTTTTCACACCATGAGAACCTTAGCTGAAGAAAAAGAAGAGTCATGTTGATGTCTAGTATCAACACAATTTTTTTGTTAGTGAAACAACAGCTATTGCAGTATCCCTTTATTTACATGCGTTGTTTATCGTGCTTTTCTTTTTCATATCATAAATTGGTTGTCAAGTCAGATCCTGTTGCATCAGTTAATGTTCATCAGTGCAGCTCATCATTTCTGGCTTCCTCGTTTTTCCATAACCTGCTTTTTGGTGCAATGTGTGTAAATTTGCTTTAGGCCTTTATTCAAAGACACTGCAAATCTGTCAATGTGTACATGTCATGTGGATATGAGGGGGCCATATTTCACATTTAGTTATCTATCTTTGCCAATGTGACAAGTGCCCACCAGCACCTCACAACAGCAGCTCTTTTGTCTTCTACTTATTGTTTCAGAATAAAACTCTCCATTTTATGATGGAGGAATGACTCAATCTACCATTAATGATGCTTAATTGAATGGTATGCTACTTTTTAGCTGATTGGTAGTTGATCTCTCATCTTTGTAGTCTATGAATTTATTAGTTCTTTGATCAGTCTTAGCATTGACAGTCTTTCTATTTCTACCAATACTTCATTTTCAGGATTATGCCAGTGAGAATATGGAGCAGCGCAGTTTAATATGTCATCAATGTCTACGGGGTGGCAAGATTGGAGTGATTTTTTGTTCAAATTGCAGAAGGAAACGCTATTGTCGTGATTGTATTACAAAGTGGTAATGAAAACCTTAGCATCTACATCCTTTATTAGTCTCTGAAAACTAGAATATTGGAATTTAATTCACATTTGATGTAAAAAAAAAAAAATAAAATTTAACCAACAGCTTTTGTCTCTTTTCTAGCTCACATTATTAAATATGTTGACTAGTTGCCAGAAGATCCCTTTGGTTTTGTGGTTTACTGTCATTATTTACAGCAAAAGAGATACATTAGATGATATTGCTATGCCTTTGCCCCTTCCCCATAATTATCAATTAAGATATGCACGAACTTGCATTTGCTGTATGCCAAAGTACCCTTCTGTTTGCATTAACTTAAATAGGTACTCTGGAAGCACAAGTTTGGAAATTAAGAAAGCATGCCCATTCTGCCGTGGAAATTGCAACTGCAAAGCATGTTTGCGCCAGTCTCGTGAGGATTTAGTTATGGTACATTACTATTTTTTCCTTTTCTTTTAATTAAAAGCCTTAAGACTGCAAGCCTAGTGAATTTATGAGTCTTTTTGGATAAAGTTTATATGGTTTTTTTTAGCAGGCCAACCGTCGACAAGCTGGTGGCAAAGTTCGACTGCAGCGGCTTCTCTACTTGCTTTACAAAATTCTACCTCTCCTCAGGCAAATTCGATCAGAAGAACATTTTGAGATGGAAGTGGAAGCCAAGATACTAGGTAGCGTAATACTGTTATTTGACACTAAGATGACAGTGGAAGTTACATATTGTTTCTTTCATAGAGAGCTTGCATCTGCAAACTTTATAGGCACCTTTTCCTTCTATGGTACTCTAGGTGTTCCAGTGACACAAATGGATATAATGAGGTCTAAACTTGATGAGGACGACCGCCTATACTGGTATTCTCTAACACTCCCTGATGGATGGAACTGAGACATGTACATATTAGTAAGTCCCTGGTTTGACATTTATTTTTTATTTCTTGAGAAAATGAACTTGCAGCTTTGTACTCTATTCAACTCGACTAAGCTTTTTCCCAACTTCATGTGGTTCAGTAATCTGCAGCCTTTGTGCAAAATGATTTCTTTGCATATGAAACTCCGAGTTGCAATTTTGTCACTGACTGAATGCTACGTCTAATTCTCTTTGGTGCCTTCAATGTCTTATCCATTAGAGAAGAGGTCAGACTTCTCACTTTTAGTCACAGGTTTCAGTAACCTGACTCAATTCAATGCCTAATGGGCATGATAATGAGCTTGATTTCTTGGTTGGAATTGGTATTGGTACTTTTTAGGCTGGATTGCATGAAAAGGCTTTGGTCATGGACCATGTATGAAGTAAAGGGACTTTTTCCTACATTTTCTTCTTTCCCTTTTTCTTTTCTTCATTTTCTGTCATGCAAACGTGCCATAAAAAATTACGAATGGTTTTTGTAGAATTGCCAAAACAAGACTGCATAGTTTCGTAAGTGTTCAATTAAAATATTGTGTTTTGTAACAATATTTGATTGTTTCATACAGCTTCATTTTCTAGTGCCTGTCATCTCCATGCTTAAATGCTTAAATAGTATAACATGTTGCTTTGTGCTATTGGCTGAACGATGATAATTCAAGATCTAATGTTTTTGTGGGATAAATGTTCTTGTGAATAACAGAAAGAGTAAACAAACAATGCTAGAGTTTTATTACCTTTGAATAGAATGAATGCAAGATAATGTGAACACAACTTGTATAGCTACTGAAATAAACAAAATTACTAAACTACTTATAATATATTAATATCTTATTATATCTGAAATTCGTGAGGTCTTAAAGTTCTTCACATTACCCGAGAGAAGAATGGATGTTCATTTACCATTGAACAGTTATTAACTATACACATCTTTTAATTCAACAGTGACAATTGCAATACATCCATTGTCAATTTCCACAGAAGCTGCTCCAATGTCCATTGTTCTTATGATATTTGTCTCACATGTTGTTGGGAACTACGAGGTCACCAGACTGGAGGGAGCAAAGCAAAATCTTCTCATCAGGAGTTTGTTGACAGAACTAATAGTTTTGATACAGATACAGGGGGCCAACTTAATGCACGTGAGAGAAGATATGGTTGGAAACACAAAGTCGTACCAGGTTCAAAGAATTCTACGATTCCTGTATTATGCAACTTTCCAGATTGGAAAGCAAATGCCGATGGCAGCATCCCATGCCCTCCTAAAGAACGTGGAGGTTGTGGCACTGGGATACTTGCATTGAGACGCAACTTTGAAGTAAATTGGGTGGTTGAAATACTTAAGGATGCGGAAGAGCTTACCAGAACATGCCAATTCCCTGATGATGCTCCATCTCCATGTTCTCTATGTGCTCCTGATGGTTCTTCTGTGGGTCGTAGAACAAATTGTGATGTGAGGCAAGCTGCTTTTGGGGAAAACAGTCACGATAACTTCTTGTACTGTCCAAATTCCGTTGACCTGAAAGATGATGAAATTGAGCATTTTCAGACCCACTGGCTAAGAGGCGAACCTGTTATCGTAAAAAATGTGCTTGAAAAGACATCAGGACTTAGTTGGGAACCAATGGTCATGCAGAGGGCTTTCAGAGAGTCAGGTGTGAGAAAAGGGCTCAAAGAGGAGATGCGAAGTGTGAAAGCCATTGATTGCCTCGATTGGTGTGAGGTCAGTTTTTGTATTTTGTGCTTTGTATGTGCACTTTGTCTTGTTAGAGTTTTTCTGCTTCTTTCTCTTATAGATGTTGTTTCAGCCGCAGTATTTTATTTACTGATAACTCATCATTTTGCAACTTAACGCAAAAGAAACTGAATTTCAGTAAATAACTCACTCAAGGAACCGTCAAATCTACTCAATTATAAGCATAACAAAATACGAGGATAATGCAGCACCACAAATTCATTCTAGAACTCTTGAGGATCAGGCCTAACTCCTGAACTCCTTGTCTTCCAACAATTATTTTGTTGTTCACTTTTATGCCTTTTGTTTTTTGTAGGTTGAGATCAACATTAACCAGTTCTTCAAGGGTTATGTAGAGGGTCGTATGCACAAAAATGGCTGGCCAGAAATGTTGAAACTGAAGGACTGGCCCCCATCAAGTTCATTTGAAGATCGTTTACCCAGGCATGGTGCTGAATTTATTGCTGCACTACCATATTCTGATTACACCCACCCCAAATTTGGTCTTCTCAACCTTGCTACAAAACTTCCTGAAAAAAGTTCAAAGCCAGACTTAGGACCCAAAACATACATCGCATATGGCTTTCCAGAAGAGCTAGGCAGTGGTGATTCAGTGACAAAGCTGCATTGTGATATCTCTGATGCGGTATGAATTATCTTTGGGAGGGTTCATCATCTGCTTGCTTGTTGTTGCATGGAAATTCAAAGTTGATTCCAGTGAAATGCTTCCGTCTTTTTACTTTTGGTCTCTGTGCTCTTTGCACATGAGCTTGTTTGCATCACCTTACAGTTTTAAACAATTAGACAGGTTATGTTACATGACCATTTTTGGTTGTGTGTGTGAAATCATTCCAGTTTTCTTACTTTTGGTACAGATTGCATTGTCATTGGGATTTTTTGAACTTTGGAACACTTTATATTTGCAGAAATTGATTGGCTTGCGAGTTTATATTCTTTTTTCATTTGTGGTTGAGACTTCCCGTTCGTGATTTTTGGTGTCCATATTATTTTGATCTGGCCTTGTACCTATACCTGTTGTAATTCTCTAACCCTCAGTGTGCATGCCTTACATTTGATATGAACTGTCGAAGTAGTGACACCTTCTCACCTGCAAAATATGATTTTCTCTGTTGGCTTGAATCATTTCTGCTCTATTTTGTTTTCTGCGTTTAGGTAAATGTTCTGATGCACACAACTGAGGTGAATATTCCTCCTCAGCAACATGATAACATAAGAAGCATGCTGAGGAAACATGAGTCTGAATGCTTGGGTGAGCTTGATATTGGGCTTAATGAGATCACAGAAGGAGGCATGGGAAAACCTCTTAATCAAGCTTGCAAAGGTGAAGGGCCTGAAACCACAAAGCACCTGAAATTTGATCGTGATTGTCATTTGGCAGAAGAGATGGTTATAAATGAAGAAAAAAGTGATAAACATGAACATAACTTCAAAAGTTATGACTTCAAAGAAAATCAGGAACCTTCTTCAAGGGGATTGCACATAGGGGCAGATAGTCAGATGTTGAATGGTGAAGTCTCTCTGTGTCCTGATTTGGATGGCATATTGGAGAGGTCTTTGCCATTGTTAAAGTCCAACAGCTGTAAATTTGCTGGAGCAGATGATCAGCAATCTACTGTGGAAATGCACCCTTGTAGAATGAATAATAATGCACACTTGCAGTCCTCTAATGAGCTGAATATAAAGGTAGTCAATGTTGAGGATGACAATGAAGTAGCCAAGATGAAAGACCTTAATTCCTCAACTGGCAGTGGCATTCTTGATACAAAATTATTTCTGAAAAGCAATAATTATGCGGATAGTGAACTGGATACGGAAGTTGGAGAGGTGCAAGAAAGATATTTATCATGTGATGGTCATGTCAAAAGTAATGTTTTGACTGAAAAGAGGGATCTGTGTGTGAACTCTCCTAGTGGTTCTGGTCATGAGAAGCCAGAGCAAGATGGGGTAAAGGATTCCAACCAAAATATTGGCTCTGGCATGTTTGTCAATGGAGGTGCTGTTTGGGATATATTTCGCAGGCAGGATGTACCAAAGTTAATTGAGTATCTACAAGAACATTGGAAAGAATTTCGTGATGTCAATAATCTTCCCGTCAATTCTGTGAGTCATTTATTTTTCCTTCTGCCACAATATTTATGTTGATTGCAAAATCTGCATGGGCATCGCTTTACTTGTTTCAGGTAGTGCACCCTATTCATGACCAGACCTTTTTCTTGAGTGAAAGGCATAAGAAACAACTGAAAGAAGAATTTGGTAAATGATCACCATCTTCCTAAAGCAGGGGTCTAGAGTTACAATGTAGTTATGCAATTCAGTGATTTTTGTGTGTGTGTGTGTGTATGCGTGCGCTTGCTTGTGTGCAGATATTGAACCTTGGACATTTGAGCAATACCTTGGTGAGGCTGTTTTCATTCCAGCTGGATGTCCCCATCAAGTAAGAAACAGACAGGTGCGATTCTCTATGCATAAATTTAGTTTGGTAAGCTTTGTTTGTTGCAGTGTAGAAGACACAATATTGGAGAGAGATGTCTGGCTTGTTTATAGGCATTTTATTGGTTAATCTTATGTGATAGAAGTTGCCCTTATGTAATGGTAAAAGGCTATGGTAAGTTGTATAACTTAATCAACCAGGAGAACGTTTTTTCTCCCCCTCAATATCTGTACCACTATGCCTCTGTCAGTAGCTGTAAACTGGGTAATTCAAGGGTCTTTGATCCTTTGGATGCACAATTCGATATATAATTCTTGACATCGTCTTCTATTTGGTTGTCAAATAGAAGAAGGAAGTGAGGAAAGGCTTCCATGTAGAAATTTTCTCATACTTAAAGAATTACTTTGATATAATGTGGAGTAAGTAGATCTATGCAACCAATCCCATGAAGTTGGGAATTAACTTCATCGGAGTTGATTATTAATTAAGCTCAAGTCCAACAATAGAGGATGAAGGACTGAGGGGGTTGCACTGATTCTCTTTTCAAAACGATGATTATTTTCAGGAATAATTAAGATGGATATAAAATATTTACTTTTCACATATATGTCCAGAGGGTTTGTTCAGCTTTTAATAGTCATACACAGCTGCGTTTTACTTAAAAAGCTGTATATGTCACAGTTAAAACTTGTATGCATCTGTCAAAACTAATGATGTCAGTAGCTACATTAGCACCCATGGCTGGTGAAACATATTCCATAAGGCTTCAGGAATCTGTTAATTGGCATAGTTCAATTAGTAGTAAGCCTCTCATCTTTGCATGTATCTTTCTTCTTTGTATGTTTTCTTGCACGTGGCTTCTTGTTTTCAAGTTTACATGGTCCAGAGATTTACTGTTTTATCCTCTTTTTTTGCAGTCCTGCGTTAAGGTGGCCCTTGACTTTGTATCCCCTGAAAATGTTCAAGAATGCATTCGACTTACTGAGGAGTTTCGTTTACTTCCCAAAAACCACAGGGCTAAGGAAGACAAGTTGGAGGTATTTAATTGTTTCTTTTATTTTTTAGCAATCAACTGGCATTTTTTGTGTATGTTTAGGACGTTGATGAAGCCGTGAGATGGAAGTGATTAAGGAAGGGTAATAATGCAAGTTTTAGGTTCAGGACATATTATCTTGTACCTAATTGTTTTCCCTTACAGGTGAAGAAGATGGCTCTATATGCTGTAAGTACTGCCGTGGCAGAATCCAAAAGTCTGATATCCAAACTCAAGTAAGATTATCCACTTGATTTATGTTTAAGACTATTTCTATTCATTCTACAGCTTTCGTCATTCTGTTAGTTTACATGAATTGGATCACTGTGAATGTTTAATTGTTATTGATCATTTCCTTGAGTTGCCATCTTGCCATGTAAACTTCTAAAAGCCTTTTATAGTTGGCAGATTGTATGATATGTGCCTTTTATGCACCTTTTCAGGTTAATCTTTGCAACCTTTCATTGGAAGGAACTTATTCATTGAAACAAGTGTTGAAAAAATTATAGCCATATGAATGAGAAATTGAATGTAAAGTTGCATACTTTGCAAAGCATAATCTATATATCCCAAAACTAAACAAACATTACTAGTTTTTTGAAACTGAATCCCCATATTATTTTTACCACACAAACACCTCAACACCAATTTAACTACCTTCTAATACTCCTTTGGGTTGGACATTTATCTACTCACTATGCTCACAACATGAACTATATCTGGCCTAGTACAAACCATGACATACAACGAGCATCCAACAGTACTAGCATGTGGAATGTGGGACATATGTCCTCCAACTCTTGCTTGGTAGCGAGTCTCTGTTGTGCAGACAACTTAAATTGACTTACTAGAGGCCTTGACACCTATTTGACATGCTTGATGTTAAACCTCTCTAACATTCTTTTTCGATATCTTCTTTATGAAAGAGTCATCATGCCTGTCTTCCTCTCATTATGAATTTCCATCATGAGGATGTTATTTGCAACACCAAGATCTTTTATATTAAACTCTTTGCTCAACAACTTTCAATCCCTCTATTTTAAACTTTTCCTTAGTAGCAATTAACATGTCATCGAAATAAAGCATCGACCATATAAAAGAATCATTGAGAAATTAAATATAAACAAAACTATCATACTCACTATGTGTGCAGCCGATCCTCAACATAAAGGAATCAAATTGCCCGTACCATTACCTTGGAGATTGTTTCAATCTATATAAAGATTTCTTCAACTTGCAAACATGGTTTTCCTATCGAGGCTTTTTGAACCATCGTGACTGCTCCATGTATAGTTTCCTCTAAGTCACTACGAAAGAAATCTATCTTTGCGTCTAATTGGTTAAGCTCCAAACCGAACTCAACTACCATTGCCAAGCAAACTCATATAGAAGTGTGCTTCATGAGTAGAGAAAATATTTTATTGTATTCCCTTTGTGAGCATCCTTTGGCTACAAGCGTTACAATAATTCTATCTTCTTCTCAATAGCATGCATCCACCTATGCCCATCTCTTCGGGTTCTCTCACTCTCTCTAATGATGATTAAGATTTGTTAGAAAACCCTAAGTAAATAGACTTTTTGTACATATTCAATAATGGGCTATATAAATAATCCAAGTATAAGCTTAATAAATTGTACCCACATGGTTTTTTAAGCCATAATATAACGTTGGGCTCTTAAAGAAGCTCAAGGGGTAATGCTTTGCATTGCCCCTCACGCACACGCAACATGTGAAATGTGGCTTCTGAAATGTGTTTGTGCAAGAGCAAAGGAGTGTTTGGGCTTCGTAGGGTGCATAACAGTTAACACATTGCACACGGACATTGTTCTAAGGAGCTAAGTATCTTTGAGTTTTTAAAGATCAAAGTAGATCAGATAGTTGAGATGCTCGAGGGAGATTAAGTTAGAGATGTTTAAATTCAAAGAACTAAAGGTTGATACAAAGGTTTTAGTTCAATGAATTGCGGTCAATTGATGAGTGTTATGAGTGCATTGATCGGAGTTGTCAAATGGTCCCGATTGGATAGATACGATCCAATAATACAAGATCAAAGCCCTTTGATTGTGATCAAAATCTAAATGGCCCAATCTGATGGTTTGTGATGAGACACAATGATCTGCACTGTCATACCATATTTAGAGGCCGCAAGATGCGTCCTTCGTACATTAAAGGCTATCATGATCAATAGGTTTGTTCATGATCTGACTCAACCCACAAAAATGACTTGACCTAGCCATGTCGGGTTGGCTCAAGGCGCAAGCCAATCACCTCGACCAACATAAATTGGATGGCCCAACCCGACCGACCAAATGTTGATTTGGGACAGTTGGTGGGCAATCTGTTAATAGGCCTAATTATCAGTTCTTTTTTAAAAAATCTTTTGAAGCCCAATTTGAAATTTAGGCCGCATCATCTTTGACCAAATGATATGGGTTGGTTGGTGGGCAATCTGTTAATAAGCCTAATTATCAGTTATTTTTTTAATCTTTTTGAAGCCCATTTTGAAATATAGGCCACATCATCTTTCATAGCCAGGTAGTGTATGTGTGTGTATATATATGAATAACATTAAAAAAGCAACATAACTTTATATATATATATAACAGAATATATACATGTATACACATATAAAAAAAAACTATACATAAAAAATCTGTATATTTGAATAACATCAAATGCATATATACATTAAAAATTTCTCTCCCTCTCTCTCATACATATATATATATATATATAACAAAAAAATCTATTATGGAAGCAAATGCCCAAAATAATTTGTACTAGAGGCGGAAAAAAAATATAGAAAAAGCAAAATAAATTCAATATATAATATATTCATTCTAAAACGCCCAAAATAATAAAGAAAAAAAATATCTTTGTTAATGATGGCTTGGAAAAGATTGAAAAAGAAAAATAGAGAGGAGATTGAAGAATGAATGGTGGCTTGAAAATGGAGAGGATATTGAAGATTGAAGAAAAGAACATGTGACGCTAAAAGGGGCGAGAGATGAAGAACAAAAGAAGGCTGAATGCAGAAAATTGAAGGAAAGAAAGTTGGAAAGATAAAATAAAATAAAGAGGAAGGAGAGATGGAGAAGGGAGGGGTGGTGGTGTGTGCTGAAGAGGAAATGGAAGAGGTAGTAGCTGTCCCCTGCCGATGCTGTGGTGTGTGGTGCCAGAAAGAGAACCCGAAGTGTAGTTAGGGTTAAGGGTTACAAATAGACGGGTCAGGTCGGGTATTTGGCCCAACCTTTTAAAACACAAATTTAATCCCACTCGACCCGACCTGAATAGGTTGGGTCTGGTTAGGTCGAGTTGTGTCACTTGGGTTATGTACACCCCTAATGATGAACCACATATAGCCTATAAATAGAGGTCCTATTGTCAAATGTTTCATCCTAGAAATCACATATTTTTATATTTTTCTCTCATATTTTCAAGCACTGTTTTATTTGTGAGTTGAGTGCCAATTTTGATCTTGAGAATTGAAGTTCTGCAATCAAATAAAATGAGATTGTTGTATCCTAAAAGGCAAATGTCATAAATATGAGCACTTTAACAAGATACCATTATTTTTAGGAGATAGAGTCACACTTAAACCTCAATTTATGGTAGTTATTTTGCTCAATTTTTGTGCTGTTATCTTTTACATAGTATATGCTCTCCCAAAACTTTTGAGTCTTCATTGGTCATCTTGCTGCTTAATCCCACAGCAAGAAACTATCAATAGATGTACAAGCAAACTTAAGATTCTTTTAGTGGAGTTCAGATCAGATTTAACTGCTTTTTGGATAGCTCCACGAAATTAAGTTTCTTCAATGGAGCCAACTACTCCTGTTGAAAAGATGAGATATGTTTTATGGTTATAATTTGAGAATTGTTTGCTGCTTTATTAATTATTCTAGAGCACTAGTGTTACAAGTAGATGCTCATACCTTCGAAGTTTATACATCTGTACTTCCTTCTTACAGCCCAACTAAAGGGCAGAAAGGTCTGAGAATAAGACACTTTTTGGCACGGGCAAGATCAGGAGGGAAGAGAGGCCAGAGATTGAGACATCTATTGGCAAAGGCTCGGTCAGGAGATTTTGCATGGAGTTCTATGGATTGTTGATTGTCGAGGTAAGCATGCTCTGGTACTTGAATGTCAGACGGAAAATAAATAGTCTTGATTTATGGTCAGTTTTTTGTTCATATTTAGTTTAGTTTCTTTATTTCATGGTTGCATGTGTACAGTAACAACAATACTGTACTTTTGCTGCACTGGACTAATGAGTTTGTAATCATGCAAATTGTGATGCATTTTCCATTTTTTTTTATTATTAAAGAACTAACTTCTTGTTCCTAGACGTTAAAATGAGTGCTGCTTTAAACACAAGGTAAGGTAGTCTCGTCTGTTGTGGCTGTGGGTGAGGAATGAAGTCTCAATTTTGAGTCTGAGTTTGTGTCGATGGCTATGGTACCGACCCCTTTGAGGGGAAACTGCCCAATGTGGCATACTCTTCACAAATTCAAAACGGTCCTGCCCTTGTAAATGGGTGGTGAAAGGCTTGAAAAAATGATTTTGAGCTTAGATGAGCACTGAACATCTACTACAAAGATTATTGTTCAATTATTGATGTAATTAGTTAAACACATAATTCACCCACACTATTCTGAATCATATAGATCAGTTCAGCATCTCGTAATTATCTAAACATTTTTCTCTTGCAATATCCGAAGTCATGGAAGAGACGAGAACAATAATAATGGAGGTAGAAGGAAAAGGTACTTTGGCCTTTCCTCTTTGCAGACAGTGTAAGTATATCTATATACTTTTTGATTGAATTAATAATAATAAGACTAGGGAGATTGAAGTTATTTTATAGTTAATTTTCTTGGTCTCGTTTTTGCTCATGACCCAAGCTCACATGTGAGAGCATTCTTCAATTTTAGCTTTTCCATCTTCTTTTCGTTCTGTATTCTTAAATCAGCCAAAAGGCATGCGAGGGGACATACAGTGACGACAATAAGCTGAGATTGTGCCAAAGGGTCAGACAGAAACAACAAAGAGAAGAGGAAGGTCACAAGAAAAGACTTCACACAAGCAGTGCAGTGTCCACAAGCATGAATTCAACAAATTCTTTGTTCCTTTTTTTTTTTTTTTTGTTTCCATTGTAATCCTAATCTCTTTTCATTTGAACTGTTTCTCTTTTCTTTCTGAGGCATTAAAGAATTCAGGAGAAAGTTGGTGCCATCTTGCATTTAATACTTTTTTGCAGTAGAATTAATATATATATATATATATGAAGTCTTATATTGGATGAATTCCATTCAGAGCTTTCAGTTTGATTTTGCTTATTGTAACATGTTATTAGGTATTATATGTGCATGTGATGCAGTACACTCACAGCTGGAGCGTTTTGGGGGGTTAATGTCCTGACCTTTAATAGTTATGTCCTAGGTGGGATTTGATTCTCGAAAATCTCCGCTACATCTGTTACATTAAATGAAAGGTTAGCTATAACCAAACAACCAAGAAACGTAATAATATTAATCATAGGGACGACCTTTTTGATTTGTAGTTTTGATGATCGTTGGCTTAGCAGCGTAGGGATTGAAAGGGAAAGTTTGGTAGATTGTGCGTTCTAATTGAGTTCCTGTTAGGATAAACGTCTAGTGATTAATATAGTTCAAGTGAGTTGTTCACTTTATTTTGTAATTTATTATTTAAACTTTAAAATGGTTTGAACTTATGAAAGGAAGTAGTGAGACTGTTGTTGTAGTATAATTGTATCTTTATGTAAATATTATAAGCAAACACTTATAAATGTTAAAAATATTGAAAAATATAAAAAAAATGATGGTTGCAATAGTATTTTTATATATAATTGTTAATTGAATAAGTTCTATATATATTAAAATAAATGTTTAATGGGGAATGTTGCATATATATTTACTTTGAGTGTGTGACTAATTAAGAGAGTTTAATGTGTGTAGATGATCGAAATGAAGCGGCCAACATGCGGACCCTTTAAATTGTATATGTGGCCAGCGCA